>VDFB02010412.1:0-66290 GCA_007258455.2 Sequoia sempervirens
TTTTACCCAAAATTGTTGAAATGTAAAGGGTTTCTAAAGGAGATTCTCAACTTCCCACCAATATAAATTATGCTATACTTTGAATTTAATAAATAATTATTATTCATTTTCTATTAGAATTATGACTAAATTCTTGATTGATAGGACGATTGAAAGACATCTATAGCTTTCAAATGGTATCACACTTTTGAATCCAAAATATGTGTCACATTCTATGCTTCACATACTATAGGATTTTAAAAAAAGGAATTTCATAAAGATTTGACCAAGTTAAGGTGGTAAAACATATGATTTTTTTATATTTTTTAAAATTTGTAATAAAAAATATTATCATTTTATTGTGGTTAGGGTGGTTAGATAGGCACCTACTTTTTTTCCCCTGAAATTTAAGTATTACTGCATTGAAATTTCAAGTTTTCACCATATAGATTTTTTTTAAAATAAACCAAGTAGCTTAGAAACTACATTCAATTTTCTACAGACTCTATTGTTACATATTTTTGAAATAATATAGTTAATTTATTCAAATTTTTACATCAAGTTGCCTAACTTTGGTTTTCTAAATTTTCATTACCACTTAAGGGCCTTTTTTTTTCCATGATCTTGCACATAACCTTGTGATATATGTTGTATGGCCTATGTGGGTATAATGTGAATCATTTATTGTGTTTCAAATATTGTTTTGATATATCATCAATAATAGATTGAACCATTGATTTTTGGGTTCCTAAGACTTCTCTAGCTCTTCTAGGGTTTTTCACCTAAAAGGAGAAAGGTAGGAACAAAAAATGCTAATGGTTCATTAAAATTATGTTATATGAAATGTTATTTAATCTGAATTAAGTAAACTAAATACAATTAGGTAATCTAAATGAATGAATATGAATGAAAAACCAAGATTTATGTTATGTTTGAAAACATAGTGTTGTATGCAACCAATGAAGTAAATGAAGAAATAATATATAACAAAATGAAATGGGGTAAAAAGGAGTCCACTTGGGTGAAGTTTGATGAATCTAGAATGTTGTGGATGCTAGTTGAAATCACTAAATTTTCACAATGTGACTCATTTTCCCAAGGTGGCGAATTAGTCCTCCTGTTGGTGAAAAAGTGTCAGAAACAGGTTTCTGATTGTCAGGATCTAGAATCTAACAAAATTCAGATTTTCAATCCTAAGGTGGGACTCATTCACCACTAGTGGTGAATCAATCCTCTCCAAAATTTCTAAAAAATCAAAAGACAACTCTACAACACCAAATCTGGAAATCACTGATTGTCAGGTTGCCCAAGTCAATTTTGCAGGAAACAGACAAAAAAACTTCTGCAAGCTTGCAATAGACTTGAGTTGACTTGAAGCATCTAGTTGACTTGTAAACCAATCTTCAACACCTAAAATATTGTCAAATATGCACACAAAAGGTTGCAAACACATATGCAATAGGGGAAAACAGTTAAGGGTTAGCAAATAGGGGTTTTCCTTGGTCAAACCCCACTTTTGGTAATCAAACCCTTAATGAAACAATGAGATAAAAGAGAATGATAAAATAACAACATACAAATGCTATCAACTTACCAAACCCTTGATGATACAATTCTGAAGTAATGTTAATGGAATCTCCAAAGTGCTTGAATTATACTTGAATTAATGATGTAAGATGCTTTAATGCTTGAGATTATGTGTGAATGAATTCTTGAATGAATGAGATTGTAGGAGGATGTAAAATGAGATGAAAAAAAATTATTTATACAATCTTATGCCTTACTTACCTGTTCATACCTTATCACAAGCTTATATCAAGTGTTTTTGAATAAAAACCCAAAAGCAAATTTAAAATATTTTGAATTTGGGGCCAAGGGGGAATCATTCACCACCCATGGTGAATGGGTCACACCTAGGACCAAAAAATGTGTGTCAAGGAAATATGTTGTATTTAATGTTGTTTTTCAGGATAATATTCAAAAATACACTTAATTAAAGCATATGATGGCATAAAGGGACCAAGTAAAGCATGAGAAAGGGATAAATAATGAAATTATACCTATAAAATCATGAAAGCTTGTTACACGACTTTACAACACTTCAAAATAGGACTTGTTTAGTGATGAAAAGGTGATTTTTAGGTGAATTGCAATAAAGAGGGTCTAGAAGAGTGCAGAAATGTCCTACAACACTTCACAACACCTTCACAAGATGTCATTCTTTGAATTTTAATACCTAAATATGCATGTTCAAGCCATGTTACAACATAAAATTAGAGAAAAATAGACAAAGCACCATGAAACAAGACCTAAAAGGCCATGAAAATGATAAGGGACCATTTTTCTATGACACATAGATATAGCTACTTAATTATTATTGTTGCTACTTTGGCACCTCTTGAAATATGATTATAAGGGGTAATATTTAAGGTGTTTATCAATGGAACTTTAGGATAGATTAGATTTTATTCAATGAGCATTGCACATGGAGTGATAATAGAATAAATATAAAATTGGGTTAATAAGCCTAGTACTCATAGTTCATAGAGTTTAATCTATATGATATTATCATGCCACATATATTAGCACCATAAAGTGAATCTTATATGTAGCTTAGTAAGAATATTGATTTAAAGTGGCCATGCTACACCCTTAATATTAATGTACATAACTTTATGAATAATTGTGTTGTATCTATTTTAAATCTTAGTTAAGTAATATTATCATTATTACATTTTATTTAGTTAAGTAGCCCTACATAAGGATTATATAAGTCTACATAAGTTAGCTTGGGTGATATTCTAGTCCTAAATACACTATGTAGGAGGACATGAGTCTTATTTCATCACCATATTGTGAATTGTGTTCTCATTGGTGATATTTGGAGGTTTCCCCCTTGAAGTGGCTTGTTATTCTCAGTTATCACCAAGTATTTGGAGCATATTTCATATCATATTCCTCTATTTTGAAATTTATTTCATTAAAAGTGACATTACATAATGATCGTAGCACTGTAGGGGCAAGTGTTTCTTAATTTTGGAGGTCATTTGAAAAGTCAATATCTCTAAATTTTTGGATTTTATTTATGAACATATTGAAGAATCCATAATCTATATTAAAAATGATTTTGAGTAGAATTAAGTGATTTACTACAAAGTTAGGGTTTATTTCCAATTTATTTAGAAATTTCATATCTCAAAAATCCCTTGAAGTTTATTGTGATTTTAAATAATCCATAGAGGATCCTATAATTAAATTTTAATATAAATTTGAGTAGAATTAAGTGATTTAGTGTAAAATTATTGTTTCCAACAAATTTCCTCTCAAGGTTACAAAACACCAAATTTTGAGATGTTTCTAGGAAAGTACATGACCTAGGAATAGGTGAGTTATTTTTAAAAAATTAGATCATTTTACAATTTTTTTAATTATTGCAAAATTATTTTCTACCATCATGATGAGGCCTACAACAAGAGGAAAAAAAATGCCATCACACTTGGGAAATCTTCATATAAGGATAAGGTAAAAATTGAGTATATTAACCTTAATGTTGAAATCATTGAAATGAAGGATGATATTTAAACGTTGAAGAAGAAGATGGTTGAAGAAAAATTTGGACATGCAATAATATGTGAGTGAACTAAAATCACTTATTTAGGGTATTAAGTATAATGCAGAAAATTCACCTAGTAAGGTCAAAGATAATTATTTTTTGGACATGAATTATTTGGGATTGTCACATATTTTAATAAGGATCATATATTTAATAATCCTATGCCTAGGGAATTCATACCCAAGTGGAATATGAGGAATTTTGGTGTAAATTATCCAATCAATTGGATTTGCTAAATGGAGTAGTTATTTGATCATTATCATGTTCCTAGTCAACAAAAGGTGGCTATCATATCATTATACTTGGAACCAAATCAATTTATTTGGTATCATTGATTATGGGATGAGAACATAAATAAGGTTTGTGTGATCATATTTTCATTTTTTCAAGAGGAAATTTCTACCCATTATGGATATAACCATATGTATAGTTACTTCTATCAACTAACTAAATTAAAGAAAACATGCATGATTAAGGACTATATTTAGTCATTTCAAAACCTTTATCTAAGAGTGGAGAATGTGAGAGAATAAAATTTTAAGAAAGTATTTCTAGGTAGTTCAAAGGATCACATAAAATTTGAGGTATGGTTATTCTAACCATAATCCTTGTCACAATAAATACTAATGGAAAGATGATTTGAGGATATTTTTTTGGCTAATAGGTGACTAGAATTGTAAATATAAAAAAAATTATATCCCCTATATATTCATTACCTCAACCTACTATATTAACTACACAATAAATTAAGGATAAGAGAGAAAAATGGTTGTTTTTCAATTATGACCACATATAGTCAAGGACACAAATATAGTGAAAATAAATTATTCTATATTGGAGGTTTGATTGAGAAAGAAGAGGAACCAATATTAGAGGGCCAATGGGATTTAGATGAGGAATCACATGATTCCCAAAAAATATTTTTTTGCTATGCACTCTTAGGTTTTAGCACCCATAAACTCTCAAGATGATAGGTTTCTTAAAGAATTAGAAAGTGGCAATGTTGACTGACTTAAGTAGTACTCATAATTTCATCAACAAAAAATTGGTAACTCATCTAAATTATTTTATATATGTAGCTCGAAGGTTTGAGGTCTTGATTGAAAATTGTGGTACTATTAGTTTTTTAGGAAAATTTCATAGCATTAAATTATCCATGTTGTATTATTACCTTAATAGCCTAATTATTTTCATTATAATTCTATCTATCTAATGTTTCTACCTATCCCAATTTACAAGAAATCATTGATAGTCTCTCAATGGTTTTGAGAGATATTCCAAAAGGAATTTCTCTAAAAGGGATCATGATCATGCCATACAACTAGTTCAAGATGATAACCACCCATCATTAGGCATTATATGTACCCATATATACAAAAATATGAGATTGAAAAGATATGGAGGAGATGTTAGAGGTAGGTATTATCAAGAATAGTAAAAGTGCTTACTCCTCAACATTGATGATAATGTATACGAAGGATGAACCTTGGCACATGTGCCCAAAATATAGTTATCAACATGCACACCATCAAAGATAAGTTTTTCTATTCCAACCACTGATGTTTTTCAAGATGAATTAAATAAAGCTATGTATTTTACAAAGTTAGATATTAGTTCATTTTATTACCAAATTCAAATTTAGGAAGATTATATTTCTAAGACATCACAAAGTCAGATATTAGTTCATTTTATTACCAAATTCAAATTTAGGAAGATTATATTTCTAAGACATCATTTAACACTCATGAAGGTCATTATGAGTTTCTAGTGACGTAATTTTCTCTTACAAATGAACCATCCACATTTTAAAGTTTAATGAACTCCATATTTAATAAATTCTTGAGGAATTTTGTATTAGCATTCTTTGATGATATATTGATTTATAGAAATATTATGGAAGAAAACTTGTAGGATGTACATCAATAATTATAAGTTTTTGAATATCATTAGCTCAATGCTAAGTCATCCAAGTGTGCTTTTGGTCTCAATGAGGTGGGTTAAGTGAGAAACATAGTTTCACATGAAGGAGTAATGGTGGATCCTAACAAAATTAAGTCTATAATACAATGGTATATTATAAAAACCATTAAGAAATTATGGCATTTCTTGGGACTGACTAGATACTAGATAGAAGAATTTTGAAGAATTATGGCCAAATAGTAGCATCCCTCAAAACCTTTTTAAAGAAGGATTATTTTCATTAGAATGAGTCCACTAATGCAAAATTTGAGATATTTAAGGAGGCTATGTGTAAACACTTAGTGTTGGCTACATTGAACTTCATTAAGGATTTTACTATGGAATGTGATGCTTTAGGAAATGGTATAGAGTGCTTCTCATGCAAGAGGATTGGATAATTTATTTTGAGAGTCATAAATTAAAGGGTAATAATAAACTCAAATATATTTATGAGAAGGGAATTCTAGCTACTCTTCATAAAATAAATTAATGGAGGAATTATTTAATGGTTAGAAACTTCAAGGTTAAGATAGAGAATGATAGCCACAAATAATTTTTGGAGCAAATATTATGTTTTGAGGAAAAAAACTAGGTCACTAAGATGTTGGGATATGAATTTGAGATTGTATATAAGAAAGTGAGGAAAAATGTTTTGGTAGATGAACTTTGTAGGAAGGATGAGAAAGATGAATCTTTATTCCATACAATTTTAGTATTCCAAAAAAAATAGTGGTAGAAGCCAAAGAAGAGTGGGAGAATGATGTTGCTATAGGTAATATCATTCAATATTTAAAGAGTGATCCAACTATTTCTTATAAGTTTTTTTTGAAGGGAGATACTATATGGTATAAATAATTATTATATATCTACAAGAGTTCCACTCTTAAATACAATATTCTCATAAAACTTAATGAATCTAAAATTGGTGGTCATTTGAGATTTTTGAATATATATCATCAAATATTTTCTTAGAAAGGGCTAAAAGGTGATGTTTAATTTTTTTAGCTTAATTTTTGGTTTATCAAATATAAAGGGGATATAATTAAGAAAACAATTCTCGTGTAGCCCTTATTTATCCTAGCCAATGACGGGAATAAGCATGTATGGACTTCATAATAGGGATTCCAAAATTTAAATGTATGAATATCATCACAGTAGTGGTATATTGCTCACTGTATATT
Source organism: Sequoia sempervirens (assembly GCA_007258455.2). Lineage (NCBI taxonomy): Eukaryota > Viridiplantae > Streptophyta > Pinopsida > Cupressales > Cupressaceae > Sequoia > Sequoia sempervirens. The sequence continues at coordinate 6,733 of VDFB02010412.1, forward strand.
CCAATTTCATTGTATTATCATATACTTTTACAAGTATAGTGGAAAAGTATTTTTTGGAGATATACAAAAGCTCCATGGTATAAATAAGGTTATTGTTAATTATCATGATCCTATATTTACTAGTCTTTTTTGGATAGATTTATTCTCATTCTTGGGTACTTATTGGATCATGGTTATTCATATCACATTCCATTTGATGGGAAAATTAAGGTTGTAAATAAGTGTTTGGAAGGATATACATTATTTTTTAATTCAAATAAATAGTTTCAATGAGTAGATTGGCAACCACTATCAGAATGGTGGTATAAAATTTCCTTTCATAGTTCATCAAAAATATCTCCATTTATGGTGTTATTTATATATTAGCCTCCTTCCATCATGTCTATCAAACAAACCTAAAAAATCAAAGAGGGGTGAATCACTTTAACTTAAAAACTCAAAAACCTTAGTAATTAAAACTTATTTAATAGATAAACAACATAGAAATATATAAAAATTTAAGATTAGCCACTTACAAATCAAAGATATAGTATTCCAACCATTAATTAGTTAAAAAAAATGAGAAATGAAAGAAAAAACACACACATGCACAAGATGACACTAGATGTACATGGAAAATTGAATGATTGAATAACCATAGTAAGAGTTAACTCATAATATAGATTCTCACTCTAAAATTGCAATTAGGTTCACTGTCAAGGACTTATAGACTAATGATAGAGCCATAGGGAAATATACAAGAGACTTGTAGACACCAAATCTAAGAAAACTCCAAGGGAAAGATACAAAATAACCTAATGAAATTCAATATCTCAGAGCAGGATATAAAAGGTTTATAGAAAAGTTACAAAGCTTATCAACATAACACTTTGTTGAATGGGGCTATTAAGCACATATAACCTCTATTTCACACACTTTAGAACTTTATCTACTAGATATTTAATATATTTTGAACACACACTTCCACATGCTTATTCTCTCAATCCATGCTTCTTCATCTAAAAATATTTTGCATTTATAGCCACCACAACACTTCATATCTTCAATTAGGTTGGCCAAAAGGAATATAAAAAATGAATTCAACAAGTCAACCATAAGAACATAGTGTGGTCCTATACCAAAGATAGAGAGGAAAAAAATAACTCTTATTATATATTTCAATATGATCTAAAACAATTCACATGCTAGCACACCCCATCTCAGGTCAACAATAGAGAACATGTAGATGAAATGTGAAGCACATAACTAGTTAGCCCTAAAATATACTTCCAATTAAATTTACTCAATGCGGTCCCCAACAAGATCATTTAGGACCCAAATCTATCATCACATACCTTCACATGTTGGTGAAAAACCTTAAGCATTAAGCACATGATAGATAACAAGCCCTATCAACGAGATATCTAAAAAATAACCTAGAAAGCCAACTCAACACAATGATTAACACCAAACAGATCAAACATTAACATTTGGATCACAAGGGGCTATTCCCTGAACATCTAACAATACTTCTAGACACATCTTTTATAAAGTCATATTTCCAACAACAACCACCAACTAGAAATTAACATAATACATCAATTTAGAAACATAGAATGCATAACCATGAGATATAACCTTAACATAACAACTTTCAGAGAACTCAAGCACATGAAATATGAACTAAGACACTACACACATTTAAATCACATTCACCAAGATGCAAGAGTAGAGACATCAATGCAAAAAAATATGGATCATTTCTTGGACTACCCTACACAACTAACAACACTACCAACATTCTACAAATTATAGAAACCTCCTTGGAAACATAGGTGACCTCAAAATATAGGAGTGTAACATCCATAAAAAACTAACATTGAATCCAAAACCACAAGACCAAATCTTGAAAAGTGGAGGCATGCAAAGCATTCTCTCAAATAATCTTCAGCACAACTTCTTGATTAAAAGCACAAAAACAACTTGTGGAAGCTAGATCTTTATTTCAAAAACACATAATTCATTAGAAATAGCAGGAGAGAGCACACGACATAGAGTAGACCATCAACTCTATTTTTCCACTATCAAAAATGCTTTTAATCCTCATCTTAATATATCATCATGAGACCAATTCTATTGATAGAAACTATATTCAATACTTCTTTCATCAAATAAGGCATGACATCCAACCATGAAATTCTCAACACTTCTCTCATTAGATAAGGCATGACATCCAACCATGAATTTCAACAACATAATCATATAACATGATAATCCAAATAATTGTTGATATCAATGCCAACAACAAGTAACTCACCAAGTGTTGACATTAATGAAAATGATTTGCTAGCAAACAAATAACACACCAAGTGTTGACATCAATGACAACCAACTACGAAAAGTATCCCCCTTTGGCATTGATGGCAACACACATTGCTCACTCTCCTCCTTTGAAATCAAGGGAAAAGGGTCACACATATATCTACACAATGTTGTCACTATCCCCCTTTAGAAAAGGGAATATTCTATTATAACAAGGACAAAAAGAAAAAAAATATTCACTTGAAGTAGCAACACAAACTCCCCCTTTGAACAAAAACACTTTTTCTTCAACTATCTAGAGAACTCTCCAAACTACCCCTTACTAGCAACTCCCACTAAGAGGTAGCACACATCAATCCAAGAGAAAAGGATATGACAAGAGTTTGTCCCTGGGATTGATGCACAAACTATGTAGCTAGTTAGAAAAAGGAGGGGCACTAACCTAGGACTTGTGCTATATATACTCAAACGTATCCTTTGAAAGTTTCTTTGTGAAGATATCTACAATCTAATCCTTGTTAGCCACATACTCCAATCTAAGTTCATGCTCTATAATATTTTCAAATAGAAGCTTATACCATATAGAAATGTGTTTTTTTTTCTTGAATACATTATCAAATTCTTGGAAATATTAATTTCACTACTATTATCATAAAATATTGGAATGGGTTAATAATATAACACCCTCACATCCTTCAGGGTCTATCTCACCCAAACCATTTGAGAGTAGAAAGATGGTACAACAATGCATTCTTCTTCTTCTATGGTAAGGACACTGAGTCCTATGTTTTATTGAGCCAAGAGACTAATATATCTCCCAAAAGGAATGCAATTCCACTTGTACTTGATCTGATCATCCACACATCCAACCCAATCAACATCAATATAAGAATTCAAAGAGAAAATTTGATCCTTTTTATACCATAAACCATAATCTAGATTCCCTTTTGAATATCTTAAAATTCTTTTCACTGCCTTCTCATGAGATTACTTAGGATTGGCTTGAAATTTGGCAACCAAACACAATACATGCACATTATATCAAGTATTGAAGAAGTCAAGTACAATAAACCTCCAATCATTAACCTATAAAGAGTTTGATCAACCTTTGGAGACTAATCATTTTTCTCTAGTGATAGCCAGTCACCATAGGAGTATCCACATCTTTAGAATCTTCCATACCAAAATTTCTTGAAATATATTTTACATATTTATCCTAAGGAATAAAGATTCCACCATCTTGTTGAATAATTTGAAGCCCAAGGAAGGACAACTCACCAATCATAGAAATTTCAAATTCTTTTTACATTTTGTTTACAAAATTCTTGCACATATCATCAACTCCAAAACATATGATGTCATCAACATATACAAGCACAATCAACATCTTGTCTTCCTATACCTTAATGTAAAGGTTTCTATCTAATGTACCCTTTTTGAATACTTTTTAAAGTAAGTACTTGTACAATCTAGCATACCAAGCTTTGGTAGCTTGCTTTAGACCATACAATGCTTTCTTTTCTGTAAACCATGTCTAAAATTTTTTATGATTGGAAACCATTTGGTTCTCAATATATACATGTTCCTCAAGATCACCATTTAGGAAGGCATACTTCACATCCATTTGATATACTTTTAAGTTCTTATGGGAAACAAGAGAAATAAATAGTCTTATTACCTCTAACCTAGCTATCGAAGAAAAAGTCTCCTCAAAATCAATACTTTCAACTTGAGAATATCCCTTGCAAACCAATATGGCTTTATTCCTTACAACTTTACCATCTTCATTCAACTTATTTTAGAACACACACTTTGTTTCTCATAGATTCTTTTTAGCAAGTTTGGGAACTAATTCCTAGGTCTGATTATTTTCTATTTGATCCACTTCTTCTTCCATTTCCTTTATCCAATTATCATCTTTTCTAGCATTAACAAATTTATTGGGCTCTACCTTTGATAGTAAGCATAAATTTACCTGCTCATTTTCTCTTGAAAAATTTCTTCTAGTTAGCAAACCTTCATTGTTATCTCCAATAATATAATATAGAGAATTATTCTTCTAAACATATTTTGTTGGAAATTTGGGAGCCTTCATTGTTTCTGAATCCTCTTCTTTCTCTTCTTCTACTACTACTTCTATCCATGAAGGAATATTAGATCAACAAATCTCTGATTCTTGTGAGATCTAACACAATTCTTCATCTACTTTAAATTTTTTGCTTTCAATCATCCTTCCCAATCTTTCCTCATATTGTCTATAATCATTTCTCTTGGCTAAGTAACCAAGAAAGATTCCTAAATAACATCTTCAATCAAATTTACCAAGTTTTTCTTCATTTCTTATGTTATAACATTTGATATAAAAAATTATTAAGTATTTAACAATGGGAGGTCTTCCATACTATAGCGCATAAGGGGTCTTACTATCATTGACCTTCAATTGTAATTTGTTAATAATATAGAAAGTAGTGCATGAATTGCTTCCCTCCAATACATATTAGGTAGATCAACATCTTTCAACATTGTCCTAGCAATTTCTTGTACTACCCTATTACTTCTTTCCACTACCCCATTCTGCTAAGGTTTCTTAGGAGTAGATAGATGTCTCTTAATGCCATGATCTTCATATTATTTTTCAAATTAATATGAAGTAAATTAACCTCCTCTATCTAACCTCAGACATTTTATCTTAACATCCTTTTCATTTTTAAAATTTTCTTTGAATATTTTAAACTTATCAAGAACTTCTAGTGTAATCATCTATAAGGTACTTTTCACCTTTTTGACTCCAAGTCCTTATAGGTTCATAGAGATCAATATGAGTTAGCTCCAATGGCATAGAAACAAAACACTCCTTTCTTTCGAAACTTTTCCTTGTTTTTATTCCCATTTGGCATTATTTTTATAATATATTTATAGGGTTAATTTTTCCAAGCAATGTCTCTTATTGCATGAGAGGAATTGATATTCATCATATTATTAGAATTTATGTCCCATGCTTTCATACCACAACCAACACTATCCAAACTAAGGAAATAAGTAGATCCTTCAATTAGAATCCTTTAAATGATAGAAATTACCATTTTTCCTTGTACCTTCATCAACTAGCCTTCTAGATCCTTCTTTTCTAATCTCAAAAGAATTAGCATGAAAGGTGAGGTTGTATCCCTTACTACATTTTACTTAAACTTAAAATATTATTCTTCAAACCTTTGACATAAAGAAAATCTTCATTTCTATTATTTCCATCAATCATTATGTCCCCTTTTCCATAAATTTGTGTAGACATATCATCACCAAACTTAACAATGTTGAACACCTGAAATACTGAGAGGCAGTGTGAATTATTATTCACTAAAATGTATTAACTTCATCAACTTAAACGTTAATCCAAATCATCATATTAAACTTATAGTAAAGGAAATGAACATATAAAACATGCATCACACCAAAGCACATAAGAACAATAGATATACATGAAAAACCATTGAAAGGGAAAAACCACAATTAGGATTAGCTCACAATATATTATAATTAGTTACAATGTTTGATACAAAATTTTGGAATCACTGTCCAAAAACTCACTATCCAAAAAGAAGAGAATGGCTCACTACCCATAATATTAAGAGATAGAAGGAATGGTGGCTCACTATCAAATATGAACTACTAAAAAGGAATCTGACATATATTTAATATATAGTTCCACTTAAGCTTTGAAAAATAACTTAACACACTTCATACTTCACCATAATTACAATTCACACTTCTCTATAGTAGATATTGCACACACTTGATATTGTATCATACACACATCTCCACATAAGGAATTAAACTTGTATATATATTGTAACTAGCCAAAATATCAATTAGGTTAGCCTAATAGATGTACCAAGCATCCTCATAATTTGTCAACCTAAAACACCACCACACATATCTTGAAAAAAAAAACCATGTACAACAAAAAAATAGGTTGGAATGACCTATAATCACTCCCATGATTCCACTCCATACTCCATTAAACACCATATGATCCAAAAAAATTAGGTTGAAACCACTAGTGAAGCAATAACAAAATGAACTAACTTTTCATTCACAACTTGAAACGCATACCACAAAAACACTCACCACCTAGAACAAAAAAACTTCTAACATCCATAAGAACTTCCTCAAAACTTCATAGAAAAATATTCATCCATGGTGGAATGTCCAAAGCATTCCAACATACACTCTAAAACTAGAAAATTGCCATACCTTAGCCAATACTCTGTCAATATTATCTTCGATTGTGGAAGACATCAAACCTTGAATATTATTTTTTAGACACCTTTAACATGAACCAATATTACCTTAAAACCACATGACAAGGTTCTACATAGTAGACCAATGCGGACCACAAAACTAGTTCATTGAACATTGAAATGTACATTGGGACCTAGCCAATTAACCAAACCACTTGGTCTTCTCTAGATCAACACTTTTGCATCTCTACCATGGGTTGACATCAATGAAAACACCATATATTTTCATTCTCATGCTTCCAAAAATATCCTTCAACAACTCAAGTCTCCAACAATCTCTCTGTTTATCGTTGATGACAACATGCTCTCATTCTCCAAAATTTCTCAAACTTCTCCAACTACTCCCCCTCCTTGAAATCAAGGGAAAAGGGATCAAAATATCAGACACCTCAAACTAATCCCCATTAACTTATGTATATATACATGAGATTATCTCCCCCTTAGGATTTCTCTCCTATACTCAACACACTTCTCCAATAATCTTTCCCTTAGAAACTATCTACATCAAAGTAGATCCCCCTTACAATTTTATCCATTACCAAAATGACAGAAATTGCATTACAACACTAACTACTACTTTCACATATTCACATTTAAATAAAAAACTCCATAAATAAAACATAAAGATTCAACTAGAAGAGGGTAAAATAACCTTGTAAGGCACCTTTGTTAGGATAGGTGACATTATAATTGCTATCCTATGTCGGTTTATGTGTCTTCACATTCTTTGGAAGGTGTTCTAAGGGACAGAGGAAAAAAATATTTATTATTTATTTTCTTATGAAAAATTATAATTGCATTGAAAGAGGTGGACCCATTATGGTGGTGGTTATAGAGCATCTCGAGTGAATATTCCCCCTAGACATCCAAATTTATGGGTGGGGACCAATTTAGTGAGCATTTCCTTACATGTTATTTGCATGCTTGTGCATTTTCTTGCATGAAGCCATCAAAATCATCAAAGAGTTATGGAGCACTTGTGTTTGACCAATTCTGATTGTTTGTGGGTTTCATGCCCATGTGAAGGACATGTAATTATTTAATATTTTATTCCATTTTTATGTGCTATCCACTAAGGGGGCATTGTTTTTTCCAAGTAGTTTTTTTTGTTGTTTTGAGATACCATTTATGGTCTTTTCTCCCATAAACTTATGTATATTGGAGTCTTGAGATGGTGGCTTGTAAGAGATTGTTTGTAGGTTATCAGAGTGAGGAAGTGTCGGTAGATTACATAGAGGATTTTTGTATTGATGTACTTACTTGAAGATCAATACTAGATCTCTTTAAGTGTGGACCTTTTTCTTGTAATGGTTTCTCCACATATTCTTGTCACTTGTGTTGATGACTTGTAGTATTGCATATTTTTCTTTCATGTCTACAATTGTCAATCACTTATCCATTTTATGGTAATGTTGTAAACATAATTATTGATTTTCAACCACTATTAAGTTCTTATTTCTCCAAGTTATACATTGATTTCCAACATTTGGTATCGAAGAAAATAGTTTTATTAAGAGAGGGACACCTTTATTTTAAGTGTTCAAGTTTTTTTGGTTGTAGTGGGAGCTTGTGCATTGTGGGTTTCACAAATTTGTGAAAAATATTGTAAACCTTGGCTTCTACCTCTCATTTAGATATTGAAAAGTTTAATGGAACTATTTATATGTATAAGTTGAAGATGGACGATCTTATTGATGAGAGAGATTAGTGGTTAGAAATTTCTAGTGAAAAGAAAAAAGAATCAACATATCATAAAAAATGAAATAAAATAGATAATAAGTAATGAGAAACCATTTAGTTTTGTCTTACAGATTCTATCCTCTTGAATTTTAAAGAATAATCTACCACATACAATTTGTGGAAGAGGATAGGTGATATTTACTTAACAAAAAGTTTAACAAATAAGTTGTATCTCAGAAGATATTTATATTCTATGAAAACAAAGGATGGTGATTCTATTGAAGAACATTTAAATTATTTTAATATGATTCTTATTCACCTTGCATCTGTAGATGTTAAGATATAAGCTGAAAATTTTATTTTGTTGCTTTTTTCTTTACCCAAATCTTGGGAAAATCTAATTTTTTCCATAAGTGGTGATTTTACAGAAGTGAAGATGGATAGTCCCATTGCAATACTTCTTTTAGAATAGATGAGGAGAAATTTTATGAATGTGGGCTCCCAAGATGCCTTGCATGTGCAAGGAAGGTCCAAAAAAAAAGAATGGGCTAAAGGGGAAAAGTCTAAAGGACGTTTTAAAACTCCAAGGCAGAGTAAAGTGTTGGGATTTTGGTAAGAGAGGGAATGTGAAGGAGTGTAGGAATAAGGAAAAGAGATCAAATACTTCAATGAAAAGGTCCTCAGAAGATGGTCATTATGATGCTTTGTTTATTTCTTCTAACACTATTAGTGATAATGCTTGGCTTATTGATTCAGGTTGCTCCTACCATATGACTCATATCAAAGAATAGTTTAATTCATATTCAACTTATGATGGGGGAGAAGTTTTCCTTGCTAATAATAACATGAATAAGATTATTTTCAAGGGAAAGGTAAATTTTTATTTTAGTGATGCAAGGGTTAAAACCCTTGATCATGTTTTACATATTCCAAGAATTGTGAGAAATTTACTTTTACCATCCAAGTTTAATGATTCTGGAATGCATGTGACATTTGACAAGTTTGGTTGTAGATTGATAAGAGGGACTTTGGTGATAGATAAAGGATCTCAGATTAAGACTTTGTTTAGGTGTAATGCATCTAATTTTTGTAATGTTTCCAATGTAACTAGAAATGAAAATTACATGTATGTCATGACACCATAGGTTGGGTCACATAAGTAAAAAGGTTCCTAAGATTATTTTGAATAAAAATTTGGTTGATGTTATTTCTAGTTATTTTGTTGGTAAAAATGATTTTTGTGAGTATTGTATGTTGGGTAACAAAATAGATCATTTTTTCCTAATGGGACTAATAAAGCTATGATATTATTAGACATAATTCATCTAGATGTGTTTGGACTAGTGGATGTTAACTCTTTTGGAAAGTATTGTTATTATGTTAATTTCATTGATAATGTGTTAAGATACATCTGGATTTGTTTTATACATGCAAAATCTAAGGTTTTCACTAAGTTTAAGGAATTTAAAGCCTTGGTTTAGAACAAAATAGATTATAATATAAGGGTGTTGATATCTAACAATTGGGGTGAATATTTTTCTAAGGAATTTGATGAGTTTTGTAAGCATGCAAGTATTGTTCATAAAAAGACTACTCCTTATACACCTCAACAAATTTATGTAGCAGAAAGAATGAATTGAACCTTTATGGAAAGAGCTAGGAGCACGTTGACTAGTGTTAAGATTGATAGATGCTTTTGGGTAGAAGCTATAAGTACTCCACATTATTTGGTCAATAGATCTCCTTATTCAACTAGAGATAAAGAAAATAGGTGTGCTAATGTGGGATTATGGATCAATTAGGGACCTATGTTCCACTATTTCATTAGGAAATGACATACACACAATGAAAGAACTATCAACCTTTAAGTGATTCAATTCAAAGTGTAAATCTACTAATTTCCTTTTTTCACAAGAATGGGGGTCCTAATTAAACAACACTTTGGGAAGAAAGATTAGAAATAGCAAATCAAACTTAAAATGTAATCTAGAACTTGGATCTAATAGATTAATCTCAATATTGATGGAACCAGAAATCAAATCATAGATTAGAGAGAGGTCAAATGATGTGTACCAATCTCCAAAAGTGCTCTATAGAATCTGACTTGAGACTCATTCACCCAAGGGAGAATGGGTCCTCTTTTAGGGTTTGTATATAACTTTTGGGAGCCTCTACAATATATTTGAATATCTCAATTTTCCTAGGTTTTGGGTTTAAAAAGTTGGAAATAAATTTTATAATTGAGTTTCTATGAGATGCTAACTTTTGTGATAAATTTTGTAACTTTGACAACTCCAATTTTTCTCTTCAAGGGATCTTCAAGATTTATTCCACCTAATTATGCAAACAAAAATCAAGAGGGAAAAATGCTTTATTTTTCATGAATGGGGATTTTCCTTCATCAAACCCCATTTTGGTAATTAAACCTTGAAATGAAATGAAATATCATAAAATTGATAATGAATGAACAACTCTATGTCACAACTCACCAAACCATTAAGATAAACATTAGAATGTAGGTCTACAAGTTGCATGAAATGGATTCAATGGATGTGGATCTTAACCTTGAAACTTGATTTGAAATAATTCCTTGAATGCTTGAATGGATCATGAACTCTATATTAACATAGTAGCTCTCATAGCATGAATGATGCAAGATGAATTTGACATGATCATTGGATCTTGATTGTTGTGATAATTATTCACTAAATATTCTCTTGTATGCCTTGAAATTTTATTGAAATCACACTTTAGCTTTTGTAATTGAACACTTGGAAAATTAGATGAAACATAGTGAAAAAACATTATATTTAAAGGTATGCAATATTAATTTCCTAAAATTCAAATAGCACAAGATGACATGGAATATGGATTTGAATATGTTAAAATACCACAAAAAACAATATTTAAATTCAAGTCCTAGCCCACTCACCTAGGACACACATCGTTCAATGAGAAGTGTTTTGTTTAGGAATGAATTTCAAGTTTCCTCTTCAAAAGATAAAATTAATTGGGATTTTATTTAATTATAGGGGACAATTAAGGAAAATAAAACTCAATTAATTAAGGGATCCCTAAATAAGTGTGAAAGTGTAAAGAGGTTACACTCTAAAACACTAAAAATAAGGCACACTTAAGTCTATTTTAATTAATAGGGCCCTAAGATTAGTGTGAATATGTTAAATACATATTACAACACTAAATTAAGGCATAATTAAGTTCATTTTTATATTAATTCCTAAGTAGTTGTGAAAATGTAAAGGCATATGGGGTTGGGGCCCTAGCTTGGTTGGCTAAATCTTTCCTGTAGCAGGAGATTGGTCACAAGTTCTAGTCTCCCCCACCCCCATGGTACCAGAGGGCATGTCACACTAGCGTCATTGTTCACATTAAAAATTTTACTAGGCACACTGCAGTTTATAGGGGGTTGTGCTACCCAGTTCCTGCAGTCTAAAAATTAAAAAAAAAGTCGGTATTGGCATGGTGTGATGGTTTATAGGTGGCATTGTTGTTCTTGCCACCAAGGTTCAAACCCCGTTGGGGTGGTATTGTTGAATGGTTGTATCCAGTTCATAGCTCTGGTCAAAAGCGTTTACCCCTTGAATAAAAAAAAATGTAAAGGCATACATTTTTTAATAGTACATTTAGCCCCCACTTTAGTGAGAGTATGAAATTTTGTCAAACTCACACTAAAGTAGACATTGAAGACATATGTATGTAACACTGACAATGATACTCAATCATACAACACCAAAGACCTAAAATAAAAAGAAAAGCAAGGTGGGTGAATCAAGCTTTGACTATCCAATGTGATGTAAAACATGTCTTGACTATTTGTCCAAGAATGTTCACAAGCAAGACTCAATGTCCACTATGCAAACAATGCATGCACTCACTTTGGGATAATGGAACCTTAGGTTGTCCAATAGGTAATCCCCCAAGAAAGTGGCTTAGTGATAAATTCATGCCAAGTCTACAGTCTCTCACTATACTAACCATACCAAAGCTATCCCTCTAGCAACTTTGATAGGGAACCACAAAACTAAGGCTTGAAGCTTCATTAGGCCTAACAAGCTACATTATGCTCAAAACCTATTAACAATGGTAAGGCTCTACTAGAAAACAAAGAGATTTATGCTTGGTGGCCTTGAAAGGAGGGGTTCGAGCTTCACAAGGTTAACAAGTTATATTATGCTAAACACTTATGAACAAAAAAGCAAGTAGAGGTTTGTTCAAAGGGATATTTTCTTAGTTCATGTAAGGTCTCTTCTTAGGGAACATTATGCCTAATGTTTCCAAGAGAGAATAAATCCATGGTAAGAGATTCACAACTTATGGAATGCAACATATATCATCACCACTAAGAGGAATGTTGTACACTAAGAAATATCATGCTCTTGAAGGACATCAAACCCAATGACACCACCAAGAAAAAAGATGTATCAAAAGAAGAAAGAAAATCACAAAATGAAACATGAGGATTCTAATGTATACCCCCACTTTAAAGAAGTGCTAACACCATTAATTGGAGAAATTTACTTTAAAGTAGCAAATGAAGAAGACATGAGAGGTTATTTAGAAATCCCTATGCCGAGTCATATATATTCTTGAATGAACTTACATCATGAAAAAGAGAGGAATGGGTTTCCCCCAAAATAAAATCCCAAAACACATAAGGGATCCATAGATTCAAGGTTAGTATATCTTTGCTAAAATGTTGTTATAGAGCTTGAAAATGTAATAATTCCCCAAATACTCAAAAAATAGGAAGAATGACACATAGATAGTGAAAAAAGGAAAGTATTTTGGGTCAACATGGAAGATACCTAAATGTATCGATGCATTATGTCATCCCCAAAAGGAAAAACAAGAAAAAAGAATAGATAAATGTTTACAAAATAGAGAAGAATGTAAATACACATAGTGGAATGCACATGAAGAGACATACACCAAAAATAATAGTATGGGGGATCATATCATGCACATACAATCACAGAAAGAAACATGTAAAAGAAAAAATAAAGAAAAGGCTAGTAAGGAAAATGTGAGTTAACCTATAGAAATTCATCTACATCCCAATCTCATCTAGTATATACCAAAGGTGGAAAACTAGTCAAAGGGACAACATCAAGTGTCGAACTAGGACAAGCACCAAGTTCAACACTCTTATTAGGAAGATTATTTTTTAAGCTCATAGAAGATGAAAATAATGAATTCAACTCATTATGCACTTGTTCATCATTTTTTGCAATTTCATTACCATCATCCAAGTTAATCAAAATACAAGGTATAATGATAATATCCATAGAAGTTTCTTGTTGTTTATGTTGCGGAAAAGGTGGAGAGCTATCATTCACTACTTCAAACATGTTTGGATTTTTATTTTATATGTTATTCTATTCTTATTTTTCTTGTAAGGAACGAGCAATAGCACAATGTCTACACCTATGCTTTCTAGCATTATGGTTTCTCTTCATTCAGTTTTCATGTTGTGATTATGTAGGAGTAGGTTTGTGAACCATAGATTTATTTTCTTCCCTTAAGAGAGGAACAAAAGGAGCCATGGGAGATTGTTCAACTTCTTTCTCTTTAGCTTTGTAAACTTGTTTGACTTTAGGAGGAATAATGGGATTTGATTGATTATCTCATGGTCTCTTATAGGAAATAACTAAAGGATTTCTCATAGGCTGGTCTTGGATACTTGGAAGGGATTTTGGTTCAATCATCGGTTGAGGCATATTACTAAGCGATAATTTTACTATATGCTTTTCCTTAAAAATTTGATAGGATTTGAAAAAGAATCCTTCATGGGGTCTAATAGATTCAATAGGATCAAGCCAAAAGAAATCCAATGAAAAGTTTCTATGGGAGGACACATGATTAAAGCCACTATGATACACTATAAAGATCTCATTGTCAAATGGAAACATAAAAAATTTATGCACAATCGACAGGATGACATTCACAGAGCAAAGCCATGGATAACCTAACTTCACACAATTTTTTTCTGATGACAGGATGATGGTGAATGAGACATTGTATTCCTTTCATCCATCCTTTATAGGGATATTTATTGAGCCAATCATTGGGAAAGTAAAAATATTATGATCCATGCTTTTAGTATTTCAAATTTATCTTGATAAAGCTCCTCCACAAATATAAATTCTTTAGTGATCATATTCTCTACATAGATGGGATTAATTAATATCCCATTAGTAGGCTTGCCATTGATTCTTCCAACTATTTGAAGAGGAACATTGAGTGCATGTATAAGTATGTCATGTTGTGAGAAATAAATTTCAAGCAACATCTTAGTTTGGACATTATGAGTTTTAACATCAATAAATGCAATCCCATCATCCATAATAAAGTTCTTATATTCTTTCAAGTTTTCATCATCTGTGTCAACATTCATCACACCATTCTTTATTTCACTAGCTTTGATAAAGGAGATTTTATGATTAGACACGCGATTGGTAAAGATTAGTAATTTTGATTAGGAGGAGCCATATAATTATTCCATAGATCATTAACACCTCCAATTAGGATATGATTAGAATTAATGAGGTCTTGCAAAAGATGTTTGAGATTCTTGCAATGTTCTATATCATGTACATTTTATCAATGAAAATGGAAATAGGAATTTGGTCTATAGTTTGAAGATAAGGGCTTAGTAGGATTAGGAGCTCTAACAAGAGGTAAGGAAATCAAGTTCTTGTCTAAGAGTTGCAACATGGTATTATGAAGGGTATCATGTAGAGGTGTAAACTATCTATTTCTATCCACAAAGGAATATGGTTTTGTAGTCTTTATAGCAGCCACTTGGGTATTAGCATTTTGATTGGATTGAGTGGGATTAAGCTATAGGAAGCCCTTATTTTGTTTCTTGAAAGGTTGTTAGTTGGTTTGAGGTGTGGATTCATACATTTCAGAATGGTTAGAGGGAGTTTTCACTTCACAACTGCTAACTAAATTTTGGTAATCATGAAGGGTTGTATGCAACTACGTGAAGGAAGGGAATCTCATCATCTCAAGCTTAGTTTGGATTTTATCTTTCAAATTAGAAATAAAAATTATTTGAAGGTTGGCATTAGGAATCTTAATGTTTATTTATAAATAAAGCATTTGATATGACGTTATGAAATTAGTGACCTTTTCATCATCATTTTGTTTTGATTTCATCAAATCAACTAGTGTCATCTTGAGACCCATGTGAATTTGGAAGTGGTTGTAAAAGGAATCAATAAGTTCAATGAATTAACCAATTAAATTATTTGGTCAAGAGAAAAACCACTCTAAAGTAGCATATTTCAAGAATCTACGGAATATCTTAGCCAAGATTTTGTCTTAAAAAATGACGTCACTACATAAGGCTATGTAAGCAAAAATATTACTAACAAGATCTCCTTTCCCACCATATTTTTCACACCTATGAACCTATATATCTTGTGGCATTTTTTTTCTCAATATTTGAAAGGATAAGGGACTGGTTTTGATGTATTGTGAAGGTTGGTCATTCTTATTATGGTTTAAGGTTCTGATTTTTTATTGGAGAGATGAAATATTTTGCAAAAGTGTGTTATGAATTAGATCATTGTTGGTATTGTGAGATGAAGGTGAATTAGGTGGAGTGGTGTATGTATGTAGAGGGCAAGTGAATTGTATATTTGTGAGGGGGATAAGGAGATATGAGATTTGAATTGATAAAGCTAGAAGGATTCCTAGTGGACATACCTAAGGAAGTGTTGAGATTGCTAGTAGGTTGAATGGTTTTGGTAACACGAGTACTGGTGTATGGGGGAATAGATGTGAGGTTTGACGAAGGAGGAATTGAATTTACATCTTGGATTTTAGTATACCCCAAATATTGATCATAACTAGCCATGGTAGGCATGATTTTGCAACAATATGAGATAGACTTCTCACAATCTCTATTCCATGTTTATTTTCAAGAATTTCCCTCACATTATCTAAAGATGGAGTGACACTACTAGAATCAATTTTATAATTCACAAAGTCTTACAATTTTTTTATTTCTTAATCTATCCTTAGTTTTTCTTGTGGGACATTAGCAACCATTATTTAAAAATATGCACATTGTTTGTAGGTATGGAAGTAATTTGAAATGAGGTATGAAGACTATGATCCATAGAAGGCTGATTATCAACACTATTAGTGAGAGAGTTGGAGAACCCCATATCCATGGTGAATGGTATATTGTGGGATGACATGACTCCCAAACTACCTCTCATAATATTATTGCTAATAGGAAACCAAGTTGTGAAGTTCATACAAGATTCTCAAACTCAATGTAAACCCAAAATGGAAAGAAGGTGAAATGCAATGTAATGACCTAGAATGTAATGTAATTTTTAGATTTCACACAATTTTTTTTTTATTATGCTATGTAAAAACCTAAAAATGATGTCCTATAAATGCAATTTTTAATTCACACAATGTACTAAATTTATCAAATGAAGTTAAATATGATAAATTTATAATAACACAAATTCTACAAAGTGAAACAAAAAACTAAAAAACAACAAAATAGAATGTAAAAATAGATGTTTTCATGCCCAAAAATTCAACAAATGACCTTGATTAGGGAATCATTTTCCTAGGGGTGAATGGGTCCTAGGTTAGGGTTTTTAAAAATGTTTTTTCAGATTTCTGAGTTGATTCTAGTGGTTTCTAGATTTTGATTTAAAATTTAGTGAGATAGTTTGAATTTTCTATGAAATTAAGGTTGAATGCAAATGAAATTTATTAAAATTTTTAAAAAATAGGAGACCTAATTTTATGTGGAATTTTGATTCAATTTTTAAATGTAAATGAATTATATGTAAATGATCTGCAAAATGACTAATTTTTTTGTACTTTTTAGATTTCAAGAGATGCAAAAATGCAATCCTAAAACCCTAAATGAAATAAAAAATAATGCAAGTTAAAACACCCTAAATGAGACTCAATTTAATGCAATGTAATGAAAATGAATGCAAGATATAAATCTAGGTTTAAAATGGACTGTAAAATCATAAAATTGTAATGATCAAAAGTCGGGTTCACCAAAATGAAATAGAGAAAATAGGTGTGCTAATGTAGGATTATGGATCAATTAGGGACCTATCATCCAATATTTCATTAGGAGATGAGATCCACACAATGAAAGGACGATCAACCTTTATCTAAGTCAAGACAAATTGTGAATCTGTTGATTTCCTTTTTTCGCAAGGATGGGGGTCCTAATTAAACAACACATTGGGTAGAAAGATTAAAAATAGAAAATCAAACCTAAAATGTAATATAAAACTTGGATCTAATAGATTCAACTCAATATTGATGAAACCATAAATAAGATCATGGATTAGAGAGAGGTAAGATAATGTGTGCACCAGTCATGAAAATTTCTTTGCCAATGTTGACTTAGGACTCATTCACCTAGGGGGAATGGGCCTTGGTTTAGGGTTTTTTTGTAACTTTTGGGAGCCTTTGCAATAGATCTGAATCTCTCAATTTTCCCAAGTTTCAATTTTTGAAAGTTAGAAATAAATTCTATAATTTAGTTTCCATGAGATGAAAAATTTTGTGAC
The DNA here is from genome assembly GCA_007258455.2 of Sequoia sempervirens. Taxonomy (NCBI): domain Eukaryota; kingdom Viridiplantae; phylum Streptophyta; class Pinopsida; order Cupressales; family Cupressaceae; genus Sequoia; species Sequoia sempervirens. The sequence continues at coordinate 24,602 of VDFB02010412.1, forward strand.
AAGTGTTGAAACCTTGATAAATTCTCCAATTTTGTACTTCAAGAGACCTTCATGATTTTTTCCACCTAAATCTGCAAACACAAATGAAGAAGGAAAAATATTTTATTTTTGTGAATGGGGGTTTATCTTGGTCAAAACCTAATTTTGTAATTAAACCTTGAAATGAAATGAAATGAAATAGCATTAAAGGAATGATGAATGAACAACTCTATGTCACAACTCACCAAACCCTTCAATGAACCTTGGAATGTAGGTCTACAACTTGCATGGAATGGTTTTAATGGATGTGGATCTTGATCTTAAAACTTGATTTGAAACAATTCCTTGAATGCTTGAATGGATCATGAAATCTACATCAACATATTAGCTCCAATAACATGCATGATGCAAGAAGACTTTGAAATTGTAGTGGAGTGAATTTTCACCCCTCACAAATTCCTCGTATGCATCTACTCAACTTAGAAACATTAAATCTAACAATGCATTTCCACTTCATCCACTCACTCTCCACCCACTTTGTGGTTGTTTGTAGTTTCGGTGGGGTAATTTTTTTCAAACACACTAGTGTGACACATGAAATTATTTGTGGCTATTGGATGTTGTGGATATGTTGTTGATATGTGGTTGTCATTGATGTAAAAACTATTAGCATTTGGTGTATCAGTTGTTGTATATGTCGAGGATATTGAGAAAATTGTAAGAGAAAGTGTTCCAAGTTCCTTGTGGAACTATGCAGGTCATGAAGGCATTTTGTTCTCTACATTGAAGATTAGTTGATGTGGATTAAAGGGTTTATTACTAAGTATATCTAGATCATATACCAGAAATTTCAAAGGTTTGCATGAAGTTTTGAGTGTGTTGTGGTCTGACTGTATTTTTGTGGTCTCTCTGAGTGTTCCTAAGTGAAGATTGTGTGATTATAGTAATATCAATTGTTGCGGATGTTTCTCTATTGTTTCTTGGTGCTCTTAAATGTATCTAGATCATTCTCTATCTTTATGGTACATCCAAATTATCCGGTGAGCTTGTGATTGAAGATATTTTCTTGCACATGTTTGGTTTTTCTTATTCCTAGACGACATGTCGGTGGTAACATGTTGTGAATCTTTGAGGAGGAATTAATTAAATTATTTTTGCATTGTAAATGTTAATTTGGGTATCCACTATGTTGTGGCTGACTTTGGTGGATTCATATTAAAAATTTATTTGTTAATCTGGGCTAACATTGCAAATATGTTTTATTTTTCTTGGCCAACCAAGTTGTGATGAAATCTCTTGTAGCAGATATATAAGAGTGATTGTTCCATCGGTGAAGAATATGCTTCATGTGCTCCTCTGTGTGTATGTGTGAATATCATTCAATTGAAGATCAGAGTGTGAAGAAGATTGTACGAAGTGTGAGGAAGTGTTGAGCTTAATTGGAACTATAATTAGGCTTGTGTAGAAGCTATTTTCTCAGTTCATACCCTCCATATTTTTAACCCTATTATGTTGGGCAGTGATCCCCTTTTGTAATTGAGTAGTATGCTCCAAGTAGTGTGCCTGAATGCATGTCCATTCCCCTTATTATTTCTCATTATACTTTTAGCAGAGTATAATCTTGTGGACTAACATCCACTGTGGTTTTTACCCTAATAGGGTTTCCACGTGGAAAATATCAGTGTTCTTTGTCACTCTAATGTGTTAATTGCTTGTGGTTAATTACTTATTCATCAGATCTGAGATTAGAGTTAAGTGAAGCTAGAAAAATTTAAAATTCAGTGACAACTGATTCATCCCCCCCTCTTAGTTGTTTTTCCTTGTTTTTCCAACAATTGGTGTCAAAGCAAGTTCCTTTGAAGAAGTCTAACAACTTGAGGTGATTCGGGATGACAAAATTGAAGAATGACAACCCTAGATTTGATGGAACTAACTGCTCACTGTGGAAAGTCAAGATGCAATGTCACTTAAGGTGTATTGGTGAAGCTTTCTTGAAGATCATAAGAGATCCATATACTATTCCTTAGAATGGTCCCTCTTCTACTGATGAGATCAAAGATATTGAAAATAATATTAGAGCTATTGATTCTTTGGTGAGTGCTCTGACAGATTTGGAGATGGCTAATGTGGTGGGTCTTCAAAAAACTCATGATATTTGGATGAAACTAGAAACTTTGTATGAAGGAGATGCATAAGTGAAGATTCCTAAGCTATAGAGCTTGAAAGACAAGTATGTGAATTTCAAGATGGTTGAAGATGAAAATATCACTTCTTTTATACAGAGAGTAAATGAGATGGTGATGGGTATTACATGTGTAAGTGGTTTTGTGGATGAGGATGAAATTGTGGCTAAGGTACTCAAATCCTTGCATCATTCCTACAAAAGGAAGGTTCATGCTATTGAAGAATTTAGGTCAGTAAACAAGATGACAAGAGATACGTTGATCGAGAAACTGCTACTTTTGAAATAAGTGAATTTGGTGAATCTACACCGAACAATGAATTTGCATTCAAAGCTACTGTATCTAGAAGTTATAGGAAAAGGTATAGTTCAAGAGAGAGCTCCAAAAAGATTTCCAAATATGATGAATAACTGAAATAGCTTGAAGAAAAAGAAAGAGAGGTAGAAGAATTGGACGAACTAATTGCGAAGAAAGAAGAAAGAGGAAAAGGTAAGTATGAAGATGCATTTCCTATTAAATGTTTTTCATGCAGTAAAATAGGTCATTTTGCATAAAGATGTCTTGAAAGAGTTCCTAGGTCTAAGCCTAGAAATTATATATTCCAAAATAGATGCTACTTTGTTGAAGAAGCAGTGACTAATGATGAGTCTGATAAAGATAATGGAAATGAAGATGAATGGGCTTTCATTACTACCATTGAAAATAATCCTATGGCTATTGAATCTACTAAAGGTGAAAAAGCTCTTTTAGTCTAAGTTGAAGAAAAAGATGAGTGAGACATTGATAGTGGATGATCACATCATATGATTGGTGATAAAAGAAATTTTGTGAGTAGAGAATTATGATGGTGGGGTTGTAAGATTTGGAGATAAAAATGTTGGTGTGATTCGTGGTAGAGGATTTATTAGCATTGGTGGTAAGGATAACACTGATGATGTCCTCTATGTTGAAGGCTTGAAGCATAATTTATTGAGTGTTGATTAGATGGTACATAAGTGATATGATCTTCAATTCAAAGATGGAAGATGCAAGATATGTGGAAGTTCTAGGAACATGATTGCTATAGGTGTACATTCAAAAGGTAATATTTTTCACCTAAATACTGCTAGGGCAAGTTGTTTAATTGCTGAAGTAGATGAAAGCTAGTTGTGGCATAGGAGGTTGTGTCATGTAAACTTTGACAACATTATCAAGATTATAAGTTCTACTCAAGCAGTAAGAGATCTCCTTAGGTTAGTGAAGCTTGCTAATATAATCTACAAGGAATGTCAAATGGGTAAACAAACTAGAGTCCCCTTCTGGAGAAAACAATTTCATTCAAATAATATGTTGGAGCTGCTACATACTGATCTTTGTGGTCCCTCAAGAGTCGGAAGTATTCATGGATAAATGTATTTTATGTTGGTCATTGATGATTACTCTAGAATGATTTGGGTTTCATTTTTAAGAGAAAAATGTAAAGCATTGGATAAGTTCAAAAATTTCAAGGCTATGGAAAACAATGAGAAAGTTCTAAAAATAAAGTTCCCGAGATCTGACAAAGGTGGTGAATTCATCTCCAAGGAATTCAACTCTTATTGTGAAGAGCATGGAATTAAAAGACAGTTATCTGCTCCCCGAACACCTCAATAGAATGGAGTTGTAGAGAGAAAGAATAGAATAATTTTGGATGCTGCTAGAACAATGATGATGGAAGGGAATGTGTCTCAAATGTATTAGAGTGAAGCAGTAAGCACTATTGTGTATACTTTGAATAGGGTAAATGTTAATGGTAATTCTAGTAAGGCCCCTTATGAATTATGGTTTGGTCACAAGCCTACAACCAAGTATTTTAAGATCTTTGGAAGCAAGTGTTATATCAGGAGAGATGATGATATAGGAAAGTTTGATGCAAGAAGTGATGAAGGGATCTTCCTAGGTTACTCCACTAAGAGAAAGACCTACTGGTGCTATAACAAAAGACTGAGAAAGATGGTTGAGAATGCAAATTTCAGAGTTGATGAGGACTCTGTCAAATCATCCAAACATTGTAGCTATGATTCAGATGAAGACAATACAAGCCAAGGGAAGAATACATAGAAACATAATCTATTTTAGATTATTTCATATGTTCTCATGAAGCAACCATAATTTGTTCCAATAAAACAAGTCAGCCAGGAAGCACAGACAAGTGCAAGTGTAGAAGAAAGATCAAAAGAGTCAGAAGTCGAAGAAAGTCTCAAAACTCTAAGATATGTAAGGATAAATCATTCTGAAAGTCAAATCATAGGAGATATGAGTAAAGGATTACAAACTAGAAGAAAAAATGTAGAATAATATTGTTTGATTTCCAAGACTGAACCTAAAAATGTCACTGAAGCCTATCAAGATGAACACTGGTTGGAAGCCATGAAGGAAGAGCTAACACATGGACACTGGTTCCTAAGGCCCAAGAGAACAAAAATGTGATTGGTACTAAATGGGTGTTTAGAAACAAGTTGAATGACCAAGGTGAAGTGCTCTAGAATAAAGTAAGACTAGTATGTAAAGGGTACTCTCAAATGGAAGGTGTTGATTTTGAAGAAACTTTTCCCCCTATTGCTCGAATTGAAGTTGTGAGACTATTTCTTGCTTATGTTGCTTACAAGAACTATAAAGTCTATCAAATGGATGTGAAGTCAACATTTTTGAATAGAGAACTAAAAGAAGTGTATAATGAACAATTGGATGGATTTCAGCTAACATATAATGGAGATATGGTTTACAGACTGAAGAAAGCTCTATATGGACTTAAGTAAGCCCCCAGAGCCTGGTATGATAGATTGGATAAATATCTACCAAAGGTTGGATTCACCAAAGGTACTACTGATAGCAACTTATACTTCAAATTAGATCATGATAAAGAGTTAATTATAGAAGTTTTTGTTGATGACATCAATTTTAGCAGAGATGATAATCTATGTATGAAGTTTGTTGATGACATGAAGGATGAATTCAAGATGAGTATGATTGGAGAGATGAAGTTCTTTCTAGGATTGCAAGTTACTCAGTTAGACATGGGAATTTTCATATCTCAGTCTAAATATGTGAGAGAACTATTGAAGAAGTTTGAAATGGAAGACTCCAAACCTGTTGGTACTCCCATGGTGATTGGATGTAAGTTGACACAAAATGATGACTCTCCTAAAGAAAATAAAACTAGGTATAGGTCAATGATCAATGGATTGCTCTATTTGACACAAACTAGACCAAACATTATGAATGTTGTATGTATGGTCACTAGATTTTTAAGCTGATCCAATGGAATCACATGTGACTACTGTCAAGATAATTTTCAGATATCTAAAAGGAATAGTTGACTTTGGACTTTGGTATCCAAAGGATGATGATCTCACTTTGTGTGCATTTACTGATGTAGATTGGGTTGGTGATATAGATGACATGAAAAGTACTAGTGGTGGTGCTTTCTTCCTAGGGAAGAAGTTGATATCCTAGTTAAGCAAAAAGAAAAACTCAATTTCTCTATCTACTGCTGAAGTAGAATACATTGCTACTACCAATAATTGTACTCAAGTGATATGGATGAAATGGATGCTGAGAGATATCAGGGTAACATATGAATAGCCTATTGCCATATACTATGAAAATTCAAGTGCAATAAATATACCAAGGAATCTGATGCTACACTCTAATAATAAAAATATATCAATCAAGTTTCATTTATTGAGGGAGAAATTGAATGAGAAAGAAGTTAGACTGGAGTATGTGCCGACCAAAGAACAAATTGTAGATATATTTACTAAGCCATTTCCAAAGAATACTTTTGAGTATCTTAGAGGAATGCTAGGGGTGATTACCCCTCTGAATAACAACTAAAATATGCATTTTCTTGCTTCAATTTGTGACCTTCATTGCTATATTCTAATCTAGATTGATGTTTCTGTGGCTGCTACTCAGGGGGAGTAGTCAGATGTGCAAATATGTGGTTTAGATTATGTTTATGGAAAGGTCATTGTTACCTTTTCCATTGATGTCAAAGGGGGAGAAGAATAATGTGAAAAATATCTTAGGGGGAGAGGTGCAATATGAAAAATCTTTCTAAGAAGAAGACCCTAGTGAGAAGAAGATAGTGTGTTGGGTTGATGGTATTTTTCACATCATGTGTTGCCATCAATGCCAAATGGGGAGATTTTTGGATGTTGAGGCTATGTTGTTGATATGTTGTTGTCATTAATGTCAAAACTATTAGCATATGGTGTATTAGTTGTTGTATATGTCAAGGATATTGAGAAAATTGTAAATGAAAGTGTTCCAGTTTCGCCATGGAATTGTGTAGGTCATGAAGGAATTTTTTTCTCTATGTTGAAGATCAGCTAATGTGGATTAAAGGGTTTATTTTTTAGTATATCTAGATCATCTACCAAAAGTTTCAAAGGTCCACGTGAAGTTTTGAGTGTGTTGTGGTCTGACAGTATTTTTGTGGTTTTTGTCAGTGTTCCTGAATGAAGATTATGTGATTCTAGTAATCTTATTTGTTGTGGATGTTTCTCTATTGTTTCTTGGTGCTCTTAGATATCTCTAGATCATTCTCTATCCTTGTGGTATGTCCACATTATATAGCAAGCTCGTGATTGAAGATCTTTTCTTCTACATGTTTGGTTTTTCTTGTTCCTGGCTGACATGTTGGTGGTAATGTGTTGTGGATATTCTAGGAGGAATTAATTAAAGTATTTTTAGATTGAAAATGTTAATTTGGGTCTCCACTATGTTGTGGCCGACTTTGGTGGATTCACATTAAAAATTTATTTGTTAATCTGGGTCGACATTGCAAATATGTTTTATTTTTCTTGGTCGACCAAGTTGTGATGAAATCTCTTGTAGTGGATATATAAGAGTGATTGTTCCATTAGTGAAGAATATGATTTGTGTTCTCCTATGTGTGTATGTGTGAATATCATTCAATTGAAGAGAAAAGTGTGAAGAAGATTGTGCAAAGTGTGAAGAAGTGTTGAGATTATTTGGAACTGTAATCAAGCTTGTGTAGAAGCTATTTTCTCAGTTCATACCCTCTAGAATTTTAATCCTATTCTGTTGGGCAGTGATCCCCTTTTGTAATTGAGCAGTGAGCTCTAGGTAGTGTGTCTGAATGCATGTGCATTCCCATTATTATTTCTCATTATAATTTTAGCAAAGTATAATCTTTGTGGACTATCATCCACCATGGTTTTTCCCCTAACAAGGTTTCCACTTGAAAAGTCTAGGTCTTCTCTATCTCTCTGATAAGTTAATTGCTTATTCATCAAATATGAGATTAGAGTTAAGTGAAGCTATAAAAGTTTAAACTTCTGTGACAACTAATTCATGCCCCCTCTCAGTTGTTTGTCCTTGTTTTGCCAATAGTGGTGTGATGCCATACTGACATGATTCTTGCCATTGGAATCTATAAAGGAATTATACTACTCCATTGATGACAAAGAGTAATGCCCTTGTACTCTTTAACTGAGCTTTGGAAGGTTGTTTCCCTACTAAATAATCTTAAAATGCCTATCTTTCATATTAATGAGGACTTCACATTTCATCAAGCTTCTCCTCATTTCTTGAATTCTCTAGCTACAACTTCACTCCATTTTCACATCATTCTTCACGTCCATCATTGAATCTAAAACTTGGTGTGTTGTGAGACTAATTTTTTCATTGTTACGACAATGTCGACTCTACCAAGCTTGTGGGTTTGATCCTTCTCTCATTGGACTTGAGTACTTGTGATTGAAGTTGTTATTGTTTAATTTAGCATTGTTATTTGTTTTATGTAGCATACTATTGTTGCAATTGCTTGGCATTTATTCTATTTCTTTCTTTATCATATTTTCTATCTCATGGCTATTCTAGCTATCTGTGGAGGTGGGAACACTAAAATAGGGGTTTGACTATGGAAATCCCTAAAATAGCACCAACATTTTTCCCTATTCTGATGTGCATAGGTTTTACATTCATGTGGAGCTTGCGGGAGGTTGGAATATTTGTAAGTTGTGTTTTTATGATATTTTCACTCTTTTCAAATTATAGCTTAGAACCTTAAAATGTATCTCTCATTATTCTATTTTTCTATGTCATAACCCAATTTTATTGATTATTTATCATGATATGGTAAATTGAGTTATGAAAGAAATTCAATGAAATATTAAATGGGTAATTTAAAATATTCAAAAATTGAATGAAAGAAGTTGATTGATGTTGTCTTTGTGAAAATTTGGAGATTACTTTATATGTTACCAAGAATTGAATGTTACTAATCAATTTGCTAGTGCAAGTGTGTGCAGTTGCAAGGTGACAGGTTGAAGGATGAAAACATGGTTGAAGTAGGACTATTTAGCTAGATTGAATGGTAAGCTAGCTAGAATCTAGGTGCACACACCATAAATGGCAGAATAACTTGCATTTGAACTAATTTGCATATATAAGATAATGTAAATCCCTAACTCGAATTGTTTCAATGTTTGAAAATGAATGACTTGTAAATTAAATTTTCTACTCAAACTTTATGTTTTTGAAGGAAATGAAAGAAAGTATAGTAAATAAAATTCCTTTGTTAGTATAAATATATACACAAATATATATAGATTCTCAAATAGAAAATTCAAGTTCCTTGTTTTAAATAATAGTGTATATAACTTATAAGCTATTCCAATAAAAAATTATAAATGAATGCATATATAAATATATATATTATATATGTATGTAAAATAAATATGAATACAAGATAAATGTGAATGAAATCATTTAGAGACATATAGATATATAAATATAAGTATATATACATATATATTACACATATATATATACATACGTATACATATTCAAATTCATATTGAATTCAATTTGATAATTGATATATTATGAATTGCACTATGGAAATCAATGAAAAATCACAAGGAAAACCCATCATGGATGTGGCCTACTGAAATTATAAAGACAATGTTCAAAATTAGAGGCCAACAACTATGGAAAGAAAAAGCCATAATGATAGCACCCATCTGTGTGAAAGAAAGTATGGTTACAACTTTAGAATGGGAGTGGTGGAAGAAAAGCATGGATTGATTTGGAAAAAAATTGACAAGTAGTGAAAAGGTAGAGAAGAGAACACAATGGTATGAAAAATATGAGGAAAGTTGTGTCCAAAAAGCTCGACCATTGAGGTAATTTGAATTCTTGAAATAATATTGGTTTCACTATCTTATCTTTTCATGTTTAGCTAGTGTTTGTCACTACTTTTATAAAAAATCAATAGCACAATAACATACAAAGTCTTTGTCTATGTGTCTCAGCTTGAGCCAAAGGTAAAGTCTTAGCAACCACCCTTCGAGGAATCACATGGCATATGACCTACTTTTACTTAGTACTTAGAATGGATCCATTCGGCTAGCCTTCTATGCTAGACTGAGGCATTGAACCCTTAAGAAGTGACTATTATGTAATTTTACTCACGATAATGTGAGCCATATCATGGCTATCCAAAAAAATTTCTGATCAAATGCAAACATTTTGGTGTTTGATTTTGTAGAGGTTCACTTGTTGAAATTATGAAAAAGGATATAATCCTTTGTGTTACCTTTGATATGTATCAATTGTGTTATACTTAAAACATATCACCTTTAAGGGGAAAATTGTTCATTAATAAGAAATGTGGAAACCATATTTGCATAAAGAGGATTCCCTCAATTTGAATAACCAATGGTATGTATGAGTTTGGTTTCATTGTAACCTTGTCATGATTGATCCTCATGATCAATAGGTTAATTTATTTAAATAAGTATCAGATTTGAGTCTACATGACATATAGTGCAACATACATTAAGGGATAAGCCAGAATAACCATCAAGAAAATTTCAAAGATAATGTTGAGGTTAAGAAAGGAAGCACCGTCCATATAAATGGGTCGAATCCAAAGCAACGTTGGTTTGTTTGTTCTAGCCTAAATAGGAAAAAGTATTGTTTGAACTTGAAAATTCCTTGCATTCTTAACTAAAATATTTGCTCAAGAAATTCATTGACAAACATGTCAAACTTGGTTTCTTTATATTATTAAAGTTGCTCATCATAATTCTAGTGATTAAAGTGTTCAAGACCTGGATAATGGACATTTTATCCTTAGATTGAAATCTGGGCTATTTGATTTATTTATTTTTAGGTCATAATGGAAACTCATTCTGTATTAAATGTAAAGTGATCATTTAACATGTAAATATCATTATTTTTCTTTAGATGTAACTATTTAGTTTGAAACAGTATTGTGTTGATGTAAATAATGGTTAATCTTTTGAAAACAACTCTATTTTATTCAAAAGTTGTCATTATAGTTTGAAACAACCTTGCTCAATAAACTATTTAGTTGAAAACAACTAGTTTTATGACTATTTAGTAGGAAATAGTATTTGTTCTACTTAAAAAATGAATGTACATGTGTGAACAACTTGCTTTATAACTGTTTAGTATGAAATAGTACTTGTTATGTTCAAACAATGAATGTACAAACGTTAAATAGTTTGTTTCATAACTATTTAGTAGAAAACAATACTTGTTTTGTTAAAAAAATGTATGTTCATATGAAAACAACTTGTTTTATAACTATTTAGTAGGAAACAATACTTTTTCTATTTAAGCAATGAATATTATTATGTAAATGGCCATGTTAGAATATCTCATATGTGAGAATGCAATAACAGTATGTGTGAAATTGTTAGCATAGACTTGTTCTAACTCTTTTTATTTTTGAAAAAAAAATGTCAAATGGAATACTATTTTAAGATTTCAATCTAAATTAATGATTATTTCAAACTATATGCACAAAATTTAAACATAAGAAGACACATATATGTGTATGCACACATACTTGTGACATACCTTCTTTTGTTATTAGTACATTTTTAAAAATAAAATTCTTATGATGAAAAGAAGAGAATAGTCATAAGAATGATATGACTAATTATTGAATTAATCTATGAATCATAAATTTTATTTCTATATAGAGAGTAAACTAGTAAACTAGTATTTTGATTTCCTTCTTTTAAAGATAGTTTAGAAAAATATTTAATACTTGAACAAAACAATGATACCTTAGTTGACTAGAGCACCCTAGGGTAGATGTTGCTAGAGGGTAGATAGCTATTATGAGTTATATAATAGAAAGTTACCTTCTGACATGCATGCAAAAATCGAGTTTAGAGAGTATAGGTTTTCTTTACTGAAACATAATGTTTGTTGTTGTTTTGACACATTTATTATGCTTGGACAAGCAATATAGTTCATTATGTATATATGAATGAACTCTTTGATTTCACTCTACCATTCGTAGCATCGATCTTGAATTTTATTTTCTAACTAGTAGATAGAAACTGCATGTTGATGTATGGGTGTGCACGAGATTCCACCTTGTATATTTTTCTCTTGCTAAAATTTCCATGCAGGGTCAGCCATTCCTTAAGTAAGAATAATATTGAAGAAGCATAAGATTCATGATTGGGTGGTAAAGCACATCAACCATGTTCTCATCCACCAGTGGAGGTGAGCATGAAATAAGAACCTTTGTTTTTTACAAGAATATTATAGTCTAAGATGTAACTGATGTAATTCATTCTTGTACTTGATGTAAAGTGTACAATTTAATGACTTTGTGGCCTTAGGATTCATGTCAAACCTGATATTGTATTTTGATTTTTGAATTGAATATATGAATCTTTGACTCATTTTAAATGGAAATTTGTAGCTATGATTGAATTTAGCCATTATTTATGTCTTTTTTAATTTAGAGTATATTCGTGTGTTATTTACAATAATATTAATTAAATAATAATTTCAAATGGGTTACACATCTACCATTTTCTATTTTTGTTAGTGCATTGAAACTATACTAGTTAAGTAGTTATCATGTTTATGTGGCTTTTATACTGAATCTTTTACTTTCTATTCATAAAAATGTTAGTGTACCTATGAGACATCAGTGTGCCATGCTATTATCCCTATTCTAAACTCTTTTTCTTTGGTAGAGAGTTGTCTAAGGTGTGGTCTAAAATTTGGAAACTTGCTCTCTTAACCCCCTAAAACTATCAGGTTAGTAGAAATATAGCACTATTGAGAGTTCTCTTCTTTCTCTACCTTAAACATCTTACAACTTCCATAAACCTTCCATCTAGCTTGAGATAGATTGGGGTAGTTGATTGTTCTAGACCCTCATTTGGGCCATGGTCCTAGGCATTCGATCACCCAACTCTAGATTTTGGTGAACCTAACATGAACCATTTTGGTTCCATTTGGTAGTGTTAAAAAACCTTTCCCTCATATTCTAGGAGTGTTGTGAGTGTGAGTGTTGCAAGGTGCCTAGACTTGCAAGCCAACCTACATCCCCTAGTGGCGAAGCTAGGAGGATTCCTAGGAATTACAAAGTGAAACCATGAGTGGGTCACCATCTAATTGAAAAACCCTTGGGGGCTCCTACAAAATTTTTGTTTAGTGTACGTAAAGATGGCTTCCTTCCTACATCTATCCATCCCATCTATGCAACCTATGAGTGGATCTCCTACTATAACATTTACCTCATAGCATTTTTTAATGAACTCTAACAAAGAACCATCCCCTTTGTACATCCCCACACGTATAAATGGGAATACCATAACTGGTGTTCTTACTAACCCTACATGCTGGGTGAATTTCATTACAAAGGAGATCATGTTGATAAAAATTTTGTAAGGATGGACATGACGAGTCTAGAAGCACTATACATAAAAATGATTGGCTTTTCGTCCCTCCAATCAGTTGTATCACCTTTTTAGTTTTGGTTTGGCTGAGGACTGTGAATGCACTCTTTGATATCAATCTAGGGTCTAAACATTTTAGAGTGAAACTAGGCATTCCTTGGCTAGTTTCCATGAACACAGTTTCGTTGGTAATTAATAAGTGCTTGAATCTTTCCCATGAAGGTTTTGTGCATGTAGTCCATGATACCAATTACAAGATGATGATTACGCATGGGGGCTAATCATTTAATCACTTCTAGCCTACCCTTGTTAGTCTACTCCCTCCTAGGACAAACCTATTGTATCAAACTAATGTGAAATACAACAGTGGGGGCATAACATAAAACGTTATATACCCTCCTTCTCCCTATACAATTTCACACAAAGCTTGTATGATGGTGGAACATGAGGCTTCCTTGACCACTCAAAAAAGAGAAGAGGAGAAGTCCACTCAGAGCTCTTGTTCTTGTTCTTCTGCTATTCTACGCAATACCTAAGATCATAACCTACCAAAGTTCGATTGATATAGCACACTACCCTTTCATGACCCTCATTGTAATTTTGTGTAAGCAAGGATCGTAGTGCTGATGTGGTTGCTGAAATGTAAAGTATCAAAGGTCATCACTGAGTAGGTGGCATTAACACTGGTGGTGTGAGTAGGTAATCCTTAATCTATTGAAAAGCTTCTTGGCATTTACCTTTCCATACAAATGGTACCCCTTTTCTGAGTAGACGTTGGAAGGGATGTTTTTTATCTACTAACTACACTATGAATCATCTAATAGATTGGAATCTCCCTTGTAATGTTTGTAGTTGACTTATATTGGCCAATGGAGGAATTTCCATTATAGCTTTCAATTGTGTTGGTTCCACTTCAATGCCTCATCTAGAAATGATGTATCCTAGAATTTTTCCTAGTTGCACACCGAATACAAATTTCTTTGGATTTAGACTTACTTTGTATTCTTCCATCCTTTGAAAAATATTATCTAGGACCTGTAAATGGTCAACCATTGTCAATGATTTAGCTATCAAATCGTCCACATAGTCTTCCATGAGATTGTGTATGAGGTCATGGAAAATATTTTTCATGGTTCATTGATATGTTTCTCCAACATTTTTAATATTGGATAAATGAAGAAGGTTGACTATCTCTAAAATTTTGTGTTGTCATGGATGTCACCATGTTGTGACAACAATTTTGAGTTAGCACTTGGTCTGGTATTTTGGTCAATATCTAAATGGATATTCAAGTTGTACTCTTCGGCATTCTAGTATGCATTCCTTCATAGTTGGTAGTTAATGCTTGTGGTTTTGAGAATTTTTTTATGGTTCTTCAAGGCATGCATGTTTAGAATATTATGTGCTCTATTGCTCATATAGAGTAGTGGTAATCAACAAAATGTTTGTTTTCGGCCAACTTCTTGGGGTAATTGTGACATGGTGAATTAATTTTCCTATGCAAATATGTGTGTGACCTATCTTAGGTCTATGTTGGCATAAAGTAGCATGTTGGATGTCTGAATTGCTTTTTGAAAATATTTTGTGAATGATCGGATTTGATAGTTTGTATTTTTGGTGAATGTGAAATGCATATAATTAGGTTGACCTAATTGATTCTTGTGAAAAAGATTAGGTATATATATGTATATGTTGGATAATTTTAGAAGACATAGATATAGAGAGTAATAGAAGTGTGGTTGTATATTTGTAATTCAATGAGGCAATTGTGAATATGAAGTTGAAAGTGAGTGAAAATTATGAAGTGTGTTAAGTTAGTGTATTGAGCATCACTAGAACTACATCAACACTTGTTAGGTGCACTATTCTTAGTTCATTTTGGCTATAAACCTTTCTTTTTTTGGTGAATATTTTTGTAGGAAGTGAGCATTCCTTGTAAGTAGTGAGATTTTCTATCTAGAAAATGAGTTCTTTCAGGGTAGTGAGCCCTTGGTAGTGAGCCTCTTATTTTTAGTTTGAAAGTAATTTATATTGTGAGTTAATCCTCACCATGGTTTTTCTCTCCTTGGGTTTTCCACATAAAAATATGGTGTTTATGGTGTTAATTTACTCTCTATTATTTTTGTTTCATGCTTATACTTAATAAAAAAATAGTGTAGTTGTGGAATTAATATTTGCTTAAGTTTTAAGTTGGAATTTTGTGAAAATTGATTCACCCCCTCTCAGTTGTCCTACATCCTTTTAACAATTGTTATCAAATATTTAGTTTCTTGGTGAAGAGCTTAACCACTTGAGGAGAATCCTAAAGTTTGATTAGATGGATGATAAAGGAGAGCTTCAAACTGCTCTTGAGGATCTTGACAAAGTGGAAAGAGAAAATATAGATCTAAAGGAGAATCTAGATGAAGCAAATGAATGTGTCTAGAAACTAAAATAACAATTGAAGAAATTCAAGGAAAAAAATAGAGAAGTGAGTGAGCAGCTAAAAAAAGAGATAAATGGACTGAAAGTGGCAATAGAAGAGAAGAAGAGAGTTGAAGAATGTATGAATACAATGGTTCAAAACAAGTCTGATAAATGCTCTGAACTTGAATAAGAGGTGGTAAACTTGAGGATTGAATTGCAAAGGAAAAAATCTATGAGAATAATTTCAAATCAAGCTTTGATAAGCTTGGATAATTACTTGTTGGAAAGAAATCAAGTAAAGAAAAAGCTATTTTAGGAAATGATGCAAGCGAAAGATCTAAGCACAATCAAATGATTTGGGAAAAAGGGAAGCATAAAATTAATTCAACAAATTTTACAAGGAGACAGCTTGTGAGATAGCCTAATGCACAAAGTATCCCTCTTTCAATGGTACTTATTTTTTCCATAATAAATATAGTCATAAGGCAAAAAAATGTAGGAGCAAGAAGAACCTATTTTCTAGTTCCATCACTAGACAATGTTTTGAATGTAAGAAGGTCGAACAAAAAGATATTGAATGCAGATATCGAAGGAGAATGTTAAGTTGGGTAAAGAGGAACATATGTAATGAAGGCAGAATGAATCAATTCTTTAATGGATACTGCTATATCTGTAACAAATTTGGACACATAGAAAATCAATGTAGGTCAAGAAGTAATGAAGGTCAAAATAATAAGAAAAGTGTTGTCTGTTATAATTACAATAAACCAGGAAACATTTCAAAGGTTTGTAGAATTAAGAAAGGAAAGAAGTCTACTCTAGTAGAGAAGGATGATTTGGTAAAGAAATTTGACAAAGAAGAAATGAAGCAAGAGATGAATAAGATATGGAAGAAGAAAGAAGAAGAAAAACATAAAGCTATTGATGTGTCTATGCCCTCATCTAGTACAAATGATTCCTCCAAGAATTAGACCTAGCATGGTCTTAGGGGAAGCATTATTAGAAAATTATAAAAACCCCCTAGACGAATGGTGTGTTAGAGGTTGACACAAGGATAAAATGTGAAGGATGAAGAATTAGAGGTTTTGGAAAAAGAATCAAAAGAAACATGTTGTCATGATGATTTGCAGACTGAATTAGGGTTTTATGTGTTGAAAAGATGGTTTTTAGTAGCTTTTTTATGTTTGTCATGTTCAATGCATTTTAGGGTAAATTTGATGGAATATAAGTTGAATTTTGTGAGTCTCCTTGATTAATTGAGAATTTAAAGAACATGGAAGGTGATCTAGAGTGGTCTTGAAGTGATCTTGAAGCAATTCTGAAGGGAATTCAAAGATATTGTCACGGGCAATCTAGAATCCTTTCATAGTTTGCAAAAAGGGAAAGAAGAAAAATGGAGAAGTTTTAATTAACGAATTCAAGAAAGTGAAGAAATGGATAGAGAAAGGAGTGGCTTCATCCTTATAAAGATGGAAGGAGTTGAATTAGAAGAATTTGATCATAGAAAGATGAAAGAAATGGAGCTAGGGCTGAATGAAAATGAATTATAGAACATAAAAACCATAGGTATGGATTTGTGGAGTGAATTTTTGTGGGTTATTGATAAAGAGTTTATTTTGTTCTTATTGAATCATTTCAAGAATGGACTTGTATTGTATTGGAAAAACCATACTTAATCATGAAGGAAGAGATTGAAGTGATTACTAGCTTATGCATTATTGGGGATCTTCCTAGAAAGAAAACAATGAAGTACAAAGATGTGGACGAATTGAATAGCATTAGTAAAGACCCTCGAGGTCTATTGATAAACACTCTCAAGGATTTGGTTTTAACGTATGTTGCATATGGTGTTTCTTACAAAATCTATTTTAGAAATTGTGAAGGTTTGACATTGGCTATTGCTATTTATATTGCACATACGATGGTCAAGGAGAACATGAAATTTGATTTATGTGGTCTATTGATTGAGAATCTTTCTTATATTGTTTGAATGTTAGTGAGTGAGGATTATCCATTTTAGTTTGGATCATTTCTTGTGTGCTTGGTGTTTTAATTTTTGTGTTCCCTACCAAGAAAGGATAATGTTGTATGGGAATCTAGTATTCATATTGGGAAACAAGTCTACTGATACCTGGAAGCATTGACATATAATGGAAGTATGTGTAAATCTTATTTTACATTCTTGAAAACAAATTTTTTCTCCAGTATGTTAGGACTGAGTTAGTTTGAAGTTGATTCATCCTCTAGTAAAAGAGAATTGGAAGATGTTATTAGTGATTCCCCTTCAAAATCAAAGAAGAGAAAAGTTATAACTAAAGATATCATTATTGTTTTAGAAGAAAAAGAAAAAGAATATTTGCTTGGATCTAAATCCTTTAGTCCAGATGACATCCATATTATGTTGATTAAAGGAAAAATGAAGAAGATTGCTGAGATATGGAATGCAACTTCTCCTGTTAATAGACTAAAAATTGATGATGCTCTGGTAGATTATCTACTTTGAAAAGGTATTGATGTATCATTTTTCTCTGACTCCCTACTAGAAAATTTAGTTGAAATTGTTGAAGAAAGGATGTTTCTTGAAGGTTTGGAAGGACATATGTTTGAAGCCTTGGTTGAAAAGAGATGTACTAAAGCTAAGCAGAGATTATTTGAACTAATCATAAAAATGAAGAAATGTACTAAAAAAATATTAGATATTTACAAGTATTGCCTTCGGTGGCCTACTACGGTAGATAATTTCAAAAGTAGAATTGAAGAAATTCAATATGAAGTGAACAACATTGGAAAGAATTTTGATATCTTTGAAGAAAAAGAAGGGAAGAAAAGGTTGAGATTTGGTGAATTGCAAGCTAAACTGATTGTTGTACAAAGACAAAGAGATGTGGTGAAAACCTTCTGGCTCCTTAAGGAGATTATTGAGGTTTGGTTAGATCATATTTTTAGAATACTTACTGATGCAAAAGAGTTGAAAGATAGTGTTCATATTGGTCATCTTGTTTTACTTTGTTGATCATATTAGAAAGAATCTACACAAGAATGGATTCAGCTACATTTAACTGGAAGAAATTGTGTCCAATTCTCAAGGAAAGATACAAGAAGGTGTTTCAGGTGAAGAGTTTCATTTTTACTTGAATCCTGAATGTTCAATTTCTGTTGTTCTATTTGTCTTGTCGAAGAAGAAATGGAAAAGGAAAAGGAATCTAAAAAAAATGAAATTAATTGAATTGGGTATGTGCAGGACAATCATGGAAAAAATAGGCCCTTAAGTGGAAAAAAATTCAAAAAAATTAGAGTTAGGCAACTTGACGTGAAAACTTGAATAAGTCATCTGTACTATTTCAAAAATATGTAAGAATAGAATCTATAGAAAATTGAATGTAGTTTCTAAATTGTTGGGTTTATTTAAAAAACATTCTATTTCATGAAAATTTGAAATTTCAATGCAATACAATACTTAAATTTTAGGGAAAAAATAAGTAGGTGTCTATCTAACCACCCTAGCCACAGTAAAATGATAAAAAAATTTATAATATTTTAGATATAAGTAGAGGACTCGTGTCTCAATGTGATGCATAATTTTTTTGTAATTTTTTCCAAGTAAATAATTAATTATGAATATTTTATCGCATCTTTTAAAAAATATAAAAAGACTTGTATGTTTGACCACCTTAACTTGGTCAAAACTTCATGAAATTCAATTTTTCCTTTTTAATCCTATATTATACGAAGCATAGAATATGATGCATGTTTTAGATTCAATAAATATGATACTGTTTGAAAGCTATATATGTTTTTCAATTAGATTATCAATTAGGAGTTTAGTCATAATTCAAATAAAAAATGAATAGTAATTATTTATTAAATTCAAAGTAAATCATTATTTATATTAGTGGAAAGTTGAGAATATCCTTTAAAAACCCTTTTTGTTTCATCAATTTTAGGTAAAAAAAGTCATCAGCCACATACCCTACACATACCCATCATATCACCACTTTTTGGCCCTTCATGATCTTACACATACCTAATTGTTGTTTGGAAATTTATGGAAGGCTAGGAGTTTTGAAATCTTTTTACAAATTTTTGATGTTACCATGTTTAAATCTTTGTTTACATTCATTTTTGGCCACTCTTTTCCATTGATGTCAAAGGGGATAGAATGGAGTAATTTGTGAAGAGTTTGGAGAAATTGGAGAAGTTTCCTTTTTTGGCACATGTTGCCATTAAATGACAAAGGGGGAGATTGTTGAAAAATGAAGAAGGTTGACTATCTCTATATTTTTGTGTTGTCATTGATGTCACCATGTTGTGACTGTGAGTCTAGGTTAGTACTTGATCTAATATTTAGTTTGGTATTTGAACCAATATTCAAGCTGCACTTTCTAGTATTCTAGTATGCATTCCTCCACACTTGGTAGTTAATGCTTGTTGTTTTGAGAAATTGTTTATGGTTGTTTAAGGTATGCATGTTCATAATATTACATGCTTTGGTGCTCATACAACGTAGTGGAAACCAACAGAATGTTTGTTACTGGCTAACTTCTAGGGGTAATTGTGACATAGTGAATTAATTTTGCTATGCAGATATATGTGCATCCTATCTTAGATCTATGCTGACATAATGTAGCGTGTTGGATGTTTGAATTGCTTTTGGAAATATTTTCTGAATGATTGGAACCGACAGTTGGTATTTTTGGTGAATGTGAAATGCATCTAATTAGGTAGACCTAATTGATGCTTGCGGAAAAGATCAGGTATATATATGTATGAGTTGGACAGTTTTAGAAGAAATAGAGACAAAGAGAAATAGAAGTGTGTAGGTATATGCACAATTCAATGAGCTAGTTGTGAATGCAAAGTTTAAAGTGAGTGAAAATGATGAAGTGTGTTAATTCAGTGTATTGAGTATCACCAAAACTGCATCAACACTTGTTAGGTGCACTATTCTCAATTCATTTTGGCTATAAAGCACAATTTTGTTTTGTGAATATTTTTGTAGGAAGTGAGCCTCCCTTGCAAGTAGTGAGCTTTTGTATTTGGATAGTGACTCCTTTCAGGGTAGTGAACCCTTGGTAGTGAGCCTCTTATTTTCAGTTTGAAACTACTTTATATTGTGAGTTAATCCTCACCATGGTTTTTCCCTGCTTTGGTTTTCCATGTAAAAATATGGTGTTTATGGTGTTAATTTACTCTCTATTATTTGTGTTTCATGTTTATATTTAATAATAGAATAGTGTGGTTGTAGAATTAATATGTGCTAAAGTTTTAAGTTAGAATTTTGTTACAACTGATTCACCCTCCCTCTCATTTGTCCTACATTCTTATAACTTTTAAGTTAAAAGGGCATGAAATTCCAACAATAATTTTCCCATGGAAAAGTGAAAGGTATCTTATGTTGGTCTTTAGGTGAAATTTTGATTTGATTATATCCTGTGAAACCATCCATAAGGGATAACATTTCATATCCTACTATTAGGTCCACAATCATGTGAATGCTTGATAGAGGAAAGTCATCTTTTGGACATGCTTTGTTTATATCTCAAAATTCTATATAGATATGGATGCCCCCTATTGGTTTTGTCACTAGTAAGAGATTGGAAATCTGGTTTTCATAGTCAATTAATTTGATAAAGACAACATCCAATAGTTTCTTTAGTTCAACTTTGACTAATAAAGCAATTTGTGGGTGCATTTTTCTTAATTTTTGCTTCATAGGTTTAGCACCTAGTTGTAATTAAAAATGATGTAATACCAAGTCAGGATCTAGTCCAAGCATGTTAGCATATGACCATGCAAAGTTAACCTCTCTTTGTGTGAAGAAGTTACAAAATTCAAGTTGCTCTATTTCTCTCAAAGATGTTGTAAAATAGATTAGCCAAGGATTATCTACAGTGCTTATGTTGATCTCCACAAATCCTTCAACTAACATTGGTGACTTTTCCTGAGAAATGGAGAGAATGTTCAAACCTCCATCCTTGGGTGCCTCGGAGAGGTTTTCCCCCTTGGATGTGTCCCTATTTTTTTCTTTTTCACTGTCTAAAGGTGTCTTTCAGTTTTCACCTAGGGACTCATCATTTTCATTTTTTTCATTTTTTTCCTTATTTTTGTAACTTGAGGGTTGAGTAGACTCCCCAAAATAAACCATGTTATCGAAGTATATGGAAAATCTAGCCTTATGGTCACCAATAGGTATTCCTTCTTGCAGTCCCATGAACTCAAATATTGCTTTGTCATTCTCAAAAATATCTAAGATGGGGTTGTTTTGTTGATCCCAATCGATAAGGTGGGGATATACTAAGGGAATGTCATCATCACAATTATCAAAGTTCAAAGGGGTCAATGTAATGGTTGAGTTTTTGACATAGTCAAAAAAAATTCTTACCAAATCCTCCTTACTCTTTTTCTTGGGAATAGGTAGATTCTGAGATGGGCCTATTGTTAAGGTTTGGTTATTAGAAGTATATTTGTCAGGTTCCCAAGAGACAGGATCAAGGGATTCCCAAAAGTAATTTTTGAGCCATTCCTCTTTTGAAAAAGATGTTTTTGGATGGGAATTTGATGGAATATGTGAGGATTTAAGCTTTTGAGAAAGTTCCCTAAATAGTTTATCAAGGTCCATGAAAAAGGTGGAGGATAGGGAATCCCACTCATATTCGTTAGAGTAAGGGGAATCATAGTAGGGTTGGTCAAATGGATCATTGGATTTCTTGATAACATCAAAATAACTTACATTCTCTTATAAAGTAAATTCCATAATATAAACACCAATCTTGAGTAGTAGAAACCCAAGCCCTAGACCTTTCGGCCATTTAGAAATAATGATAGGTTCAATCCTCCCATTCTGATGTAATCCTAACTTGCTATGTCCATTATATCCTTTTTCTTGCATTATCTTGAAACCTTTTCCATATTGATATGTGGGTATCTGAGTAGGAAGAGGAGGTTCTTCATTTTCTTCTTTGTATAACCAAGAGGTCACATCTTCTTCATTTATAGCTTCTTTACTTAGTTCCCCCCATTTTGTGAAAGTCATTGTGGGAGGGACATGTATGGTGACCATTGATTGTTTCCTATC
The DNA here is from genome assembly GCA_007258455.2 of Sequoia sempervirens. Classification (NCBI taxonomy): domain Eukaryota; kingdom Viridiplantae; phylum Streptophyta; class Pinopsida; order Cupressales; family Cupressaceae; genus Sequoia; species Sequoia sempervirens. The sequence goes on from VDFB02010412.1 coordinate 46,975, forward strand.
TACTATTGGTAAACTATATGATTTAGAAGGAACCAAATGGATGAAAAAATAAGATGCTTTCATTTGATACTCTCTACAACCCTTAACTTGGATCTTGACCTTAGGAGTGGAAGGTAATAATTGGTAAGTAGGTGTTTTGGAAAGAGTGGATGGATCAATTTATTAGGATGAATTGGATGATGAAGCCTCCTAATTATAGGCACTTAAAATTGGGGGTATCCCTCATAGGTTAGTGCAATACTAGAAAGGATAAAGATCACCATCTATCATGATCTTGATGCCATTGTATGGGAGTTTAAGATATTGATGGTAAGTGGGAGGTACTGCCTTCATAGCATGTATCCATGGTTTGATGAGTAAAAGGTTATATGGGAGGATGAGATCCAAGAATTAGAAATTGGTATCCAAAACCATTGGACCAATTCTAATGGGGAGCATTAGAACTCCTTTAGATGATCATTCTTCATCATCATATTCCTTAATGACAATTATCTTAGTAGTTTCTACACATTCCTCTAAGAAGCCTAATGCCTTAACCAGTTTCAAGGTGCAAAGATTCAACCCTACTCCTACATCTACCTAGACTCATCTAACTTTCATTTTATGAACAAGAACTTTGAGTTGGAAAGGGTCATTGTGGTTTATCTTCTTGGTTGCATAATATTGTTCAAAGAAGGTAGCATACCATCCCTTGGAAATGATTAACTTCAAGATTGTTGGGGTTGGTTGTGCTTTGCAAATCTTTGTCTAGAATAGATAAGTGATTGGGTGATATATGTAATAGTTCAAAGATAGAGATTTGCACTGGGGTCTTTCCCTATTGTTCAAGTAAATTATACTAAGGCTTGGAGGACTATGGTTGTTGTTGTGATGGAGGGCCTTGGATGGTTATCTTGGTTTACTGAATGTTGACAACACATTTGGGATTTTTCTTTATGGTAATATTGTTGACATGCTCATCAATGGATTGAATGTGACTTATGATTGGGCCATGGTTATAATCATACTTCACATTAGCATAGTTGACCGAAGTATTAGTATTATTTCCTAAACTAGAGACTTTTCCTTTTCCATGGTCATGTAATGGATTAGTAAAGACCTTGTGATCACTATTTTAGGATGTTTGTTCCTATTCGTTAACTTCAATATTTTTTTCCTCCACAAAATCTTTCATAATGTTCTTCAATTGTTAGAAATTTTGTAGACTATGTCCCTTAGTTTGATGGAAATTGAAAAAAGCATTGTCATCCCACCAAAAGGGTTTGAATTGTCTTGGATCATATTTTCTTGGCTCTTGAAGTTGTATGAGGTTGTGTTGAAGAATTTTTTTAAAGACTCATTCAATTGGTTCCCCTAAGGGATTGAATTCATGTTTCAAAAACTTCCTTTGTAGTCATGGTTGTTGGGTTTTTTGGATAGCATTGGAAGTTTGATTAACGTTGTTGAGTGTGTTGTTAGAGGGCTTGTGTCCTATAAGTGTAATGATTGGTCCTACTTATAGGGTTTTAGCATCAACAATCCCATCATTAGTTACATTTTTTTTTTAGAACAAAATTTTTTCCCATCATTAGGGATGTTCTAAACATTTGTATTTCTACTTGGCATCTTGATTTCACCTATGTCAATGAGATCCTTTTCAATTATGATACCTTTTTCTACTAGTTCCACAAAGGAAGTGCAACAATTTACTCTTAAGTAACTTCTCAAATTTGAATTGAGGTTTTCTACGAATATGGTGACATTTTATTTTTCAGGTATTTCAATAGGGCATTAGCTAGCTAGAATCCTCCATCTCTGGAAGAAGGTGATAAATTTTTCTCCTTCATATAGTGTAGTGTGACATAAGGATGTTATCATGATTTTATTGTCAATGTTAAAGGAGAAATGTTCAATAAATTTTTTGGCAAGTTCACCCCATGATCTTATGCCATATGGAAGTTGAGAAAACCATTCAAATTCTATTATGATAAGGCTCCATAAAAATAGTCTCATGAGATATGTGAGGTCATATGCAATGTCTATGCGCATCATAGAAAATCCCCTTATATGTTCAATAGTATTACCCTTCCCATTATACTTAGGAAAGTTTGGTATAACATATCCATTTGGAAAAGGAATCAAGTAAAATGATTTGTCAAAGGGAAATGGACATAATCCTTTTGCTAAAAAAGTCATTTTACTAGACACCACCATATTATCCATCTGGTGTTGAAGGGCTTGCTTTTTTTTTTGTATAACATCCACTTGTGTCAATGATGTATATCAAATTTTGAAGTATCATTGGGGATCATTTTCCAAGTACTCATCTACAAAAGAGGCAAAATTTGGGTCTTGTGTAGCAGCATCTAAGTCTTCAATTACATGCATCCTTGTTGGTCTCTAGTGTAGAATTTATCCAATAATTTTTTGTGAGGTATTGATGTCCCTAATGGGGGATTTGAAAATGGATTGATGAAGTATTTTGGATCATCCATTTCTCTTTGTTTCCTTTTGGACCTTATTTTTACCATGTGAGGTATGCTCAAAATGTGTATCATGTAAAACTATGTCAATGAATGATATGATTTTGTCTATGGTTTTTGGATTTTCTTGGAAATAAGGAATGCATGCTAATGCAAATATGTTTTTGTTATTTTTTGGAAAATAAAGAATTTCTAAAATGATGATGTCCTAAAATGACTATGTCTAAGTATGCAAAATTGTAGGCAAGCTTTTAAAGTTAATCAATTTTGGAAGATTTGAAAAGAGGTTACTAACCATCTAAAGTTTAACCAAGGCTTAAATTTAGTTTTTCAAGGGACATTTTGTTAAGAACAAGAGATAAAGTGAGCTCCCAAACTATACTAATGAGTTGGAAAGACTCATGAAAATGAAAAAAAGATGTGTGACAAGTGACTAGGTCAGTGACAATTTTTGTTGAAGGGTTTATCCAAAGTATGGAAATTTGGAATATCTAAAATATACAAAGGTGATTGTCCTAAAAGTCTAATTTATTTGAAATTAACTAGGATTCCTAAAATGCAACTAAGGTTTGCAACTAGTATTTCTATCACTATGTTTAAATGATACCTAAAGGATGCAATCGTGAAAAGTATGAGTAAATCGTTTAGGTTTCTATTCAAAGATCACTATGAATGATAATCAGAGACTAGTTTTGATAGTTTGACCTTGAACTGTGATAGTGAATTTTTTTCTTTTGGTAATCAAGGAATTACATTTTAGATTGATAGATATGTCATAGAAATTAATAAATGCAATTCTTTATGTCATATGCAGTTTTCTGGTAAACTATGTCTTAGGTATGTGATAGGCAGATGCATTATTCTAGACTACAAATGCAGCTCACCTAGTTAGATGAATCATAGGGTGTTTCAAATGTGGTTTTCAGTCTAATAGAATAATAGATATAGGTTTGACACTTGTGACTCAGAATAGTAAATGCAATTTTTATATTGACAGATGCGACTTAGTTTGGTAGATGTAGCTTTCTAGTAAATAGAAGTGAATCAGTTTGACATATGCATGTTTCTGGTTAATAGATGTGACTCATGATAGTATATGCATGTTTTTTATCAATAGATGCAACTAATAATAGAATATGCATGTCTCTAATTAACAAATGTGTTTTACTATAAATTTTCAGGTATGACTCAATGTGATTTTGATCAAATATTGGAAAATAGAAGATAATCAGAAAACACTTTGTTACAATTTGACTTTGATGTGAAAATTGTTTAAATCCAAATAGACAAGTGTGGTTTCTATGGCTAGGAAGGACAATATTTTTTGAATTTCCACTTGGATTTCTCTAGCTATGCTTATTCAAAGTGGATGATTAGAAGATTGAACACATTGGCTCCCCTCCATGACACTCACTTTTATGGGTTATCCAAGATTTAGTTCTCATGAATCTCCCATGATGAACTTTTGAACTCTACTAAGAGCTACATGTATGTTGGATGAATTCAAAGGTCTGACCTCTTGCACCAAAAAATAGAAGGATATTGGTAACTCTAAAAATAATTGTCTTTTAATACGGGCTCTTGTTTAGGTGGCTATGTATGAGGCAAGATTAACTTGTCTACATAACAAATCTGCACCTGTAATGCTAAGTTTTCTATTAGCATTCACATTTGTATATCAGTCTAGAGTAGCTTGGAAAAAAATATTTGTTTCCAATTTGAGTCACCTTGGGGTGAGTACTTTTTCCCACCAAGGAAGGCCCAATTTCTAGAGTCAATAACTATTTCTCTTGCACCTAGGATCATACAAGTGTGTAAGGGGAGAGGATACTTTAATTATTGAATCAAGTTTCAATATAATAGAATGTGCAATTAAATGTACCAAACATACAAAACACTAATTATTTTGAAATCCCAAGTGAAATATGAACTAATCTAATCATATAATCTATTTTAAAATCAGTCATCAATAAGTGACCTACAAAATATTTCACTAGTAGTTTGATTCTTGTCTTTGTCAATCGTCCTCCAAATATAGTTTGTATATTTGTCTTCTATAAATCATCTTACAAACACTATATTCACTCCACAAGATCACATGCTGCAAATCCTAAATTATTCATAATGAAAATTGCAATGATTAAAAATGAAAATTCAAAATCTTAGATATCAGAAAATTATTTTTTTACCATTAAAATGTGTTGCAATTTTTACCAGTGAAATGTGTCACACAAAGAAGAAATGCATTACCTGTAGTCATATGTGTCATTTGATTCTCCGTATGTGATTCATGGGATCAATTGCATCATTTTGTGGCTCAGATTTATCAAACCATACTGCACAAAAAAAATCTACGAATTTTTTCAAAGACTGTGTCTTCACGTTGGGCTCACCAATGTAATACATAGAAATAACTAGATTAAGCAATGCAATACAATAAACTCAAACTAAACCTATGCTAACAACAATGAATAATGGAATTACAAAAATGATCTCACCAAAAATTTATGTAATTCCATGAATAACCTTGATTGCACTTCTCCATTTTGCCATTGTATGATAATTGTCGTTAGATTTCTCTTAAGTATGCAAGTATAGCCTAATGATAGTGTTAATAGAAAAACATCAAAGATTCTAAATTCGATTACTTCCAAAACTCTTAAGATTTTGAGAGGAGTAATAATGATGAAGGTAAATCCAATTTATAGAAAATATGATTTTTGAATGACAGGTTCAGATTAAAGGATAAATCGATGATTAAGATTGAAATATATGACATGCAATGAGATTAGTGTTAGTAATAACGTGAGTGATAAAGCATAATAGGTGGAGATTAAATTAAATAATAATTTAATCTTGAGTTAAGACTATTCAAAAATTAGAAGAATAAAGTTTGCATGTAAAGATAAAGATTGAAATGGATAGAAGATGAGAATAAATTAATTAAATAATTAAAGTTATTTAATTAATAAAGGTTTACACGTAGAAGATATGAATAAATCTAGATAATGGATTGATTAAGACAGAAATCTTATTCGTTAGAGACAATCAGATATTGAATCACTAGATAACTGAATGATCAATTTAGATCTAGACATAACTGATAAATGACTAATTAAATAACACAAATATTATCCAATCACAAAGGAATATGCCATGGATAAACCTTTTTATGAATTAAATAATAATTTAATTCAACATTCAAGATTTAAGATTAAATTAAATAAATAAATATTTATTTAACTAGAGATAGAAAAGGATAAAGAATAAATAAATAACTAAAGTGATTATTTAATTATAGTCAAAAGTGTGGTCGGAATTAATTAAATAATTCAAAATGATTATTTAATAGAGAATAAATTTAATTAACAATGTAGTTAAATCAATAATATTTATTTAATTAATCAAGAAAGAATAAAGGTAAAGAATGAATTAATTAAATAATTAACATTATTTAATCATAAAAATGAAGATTGGAATTATGATGAAAATTAGAGTCGTGGGCCTAGGACAATTTTTAGTGGCTACATTTTTCCTCTCTTTGATGCAATGCAGTTTATCACATTGTGTCAAAGAAAAAGATATGCCCTAGTGAAATTAGGATAAGGAAGTAGTGGTATGCCCCCTCGGGAGGATAGGAAGGTTTGAAGAATAGGTGTGTGCTCTCGAAATGGATAAGAGAACTAGAGGATGAAGGAAAAAAGGATAGAGGAACATAGATAAGGGTGGTGAGGATGTAGATAAGAAGAAATGTTAGAGTGGAAAAAATGAATAATAGCATAGAAGACCTAGATGTTAGTACTAGAAATATTCAATATTTTTCCAAAACATAATAGGCCTTGCATTAAATCATCATTGTGTGTTAACTAATACAAATGGAGAACAAACACCATGATATTAGATAGAAAAAGGTGAGCAAGGTGATCCACCTGCTAAAAATAGACAATCATAGACAAGGAATGTCATAACTCATACTAAGAGCAACATTTCCCCAGTCTTTTTGTTAAGTCAAACCACATACATCAAACAAATAAAAGATTCACATGAGACATCATCACTCTTGGGAATCCTTCTTGGAACATCCTTGAGGAAGCTTAGTAACTTGAATCAAATACAAAACCAAAAGGCATTCAACAAACAATAGTCAAAGAAAAAGAGTCCTAATACATCGTTGCTTCTCTAAATCCTTCATAGAACATCCTCGAGAAAGCTAGTAACCAGACTCAAAGACAAAACCAAAAAGAAAAGATAATAAAAAACAAACCACAATGTCAACATCCAGTAAGAATATTTTCCAAAATTTCATTATGTTTGTTGTTTAATTGTCTAGGATATTGATAAGATGATTGTTTGATTAATCCTATTTTCAAGAATGGCACATATCGTATAAGACATTGAGTATAGTTTTGATCATGTGACTATCTATATAAGGCAATGATAAACCCTGGTTTCATAAATGACACATAGCATATAAGACATTGAGTTTGGTTTTGATCATGTGGCCACCTATACAAGGAAATGATGATTGTTTAACCAAATGATCATGTTTTTTTTCAGGACGGACACATCCTGTATAAGACATAGTTTGATTGTTTTGGTTATTGCTTTGGAAATTTGTTTGATTTGACTTGATGACATTGTTGACTTATTTTTGTTGTTGATGTGTTACTTCTATTGATGTTCTGACAATTGTTTGTATTTGGTGACCATGTCTGACTTATTTTGATTGAATCAATGAACCCTTAGAGGACTGACCTAGTGCAGCCTCATGGGCTCATTGATTGATGGCCTTGCCTATGTTATACACGTAGAGACCTCATAGTTCAACCAAACTTTGACTAACAAGACCGACTAAAAAATATTTGATTTATTTTAAGATATCTGACATGTGTGATAGTGAATGTGACAAACCCTAATGGACTAACCTAGTGTGGCCTCGGAGGCCCATCGATTGATGGCATTGCCTATGTTATACACATAGAGACCTCATACTTCTACACAACCAATGACATTGTATTATAGAATAAGGATTGAGTTATGATTTTATATAGAAAAACCTAAAAAGAATGACCTAATTCCTTGTGGGCACATTGATAGATTGCCTTTACTATTTCCAGTCACAAAGGAAACATAGTTCGACAAAGACAAAGATTGACTGGTGAGAATGACTCTAATCTATTTTTGGATTTTTGACATGTTTTGATTTTTTTTCTTTTTGAATTTTTTTGATGTTTTCATATTTTCTTAGACATTTTGTGATGTTTTTGGATTTTTTTGATGTTTTTACACCCTTAGAACAACCATTGTAAGAACCAAATGACATAAGTCAAGTGTCTACCCCTAGTTGGGTATAAGACCAAATTACTATGAATAGGATGGAATAGGTATACAAAGTGTGTTTTATGTCAATCGTTCCAAGTTATGTAAAGGAAAACCATTTATTATGAGTGGTATGTATAAGTGGTGGATAGGAAAGATAGGTGATATGACCAAAAATCCAGGTTAGAATAATGGTAGACAAAGAAGTAGAGTCAACTACACATGGCACCTATTTGCCATGTTTTCATCATGGTACTCATCCAAGGCACCACCAAAGTGGTTTTCATTATTGGACGACTTATTTCACTTTAATATTTTCTTGATTTTTCAAAAAAATTTATGTTACCAAGATGAATGTTTGTTAGGTTTTCACCTAAGTAATAATTTTTTTTATTGATTTTTTTATTTTTATTTTTATATTTTTGATGATTAAGACATGGCTCTCAGAAGCTATGTGTACAAATTCTTTAGATGAAGGCTGTTGATTAGTGTGGATAATGGTCTACCTTTAGGAGTAGAGAATTGGTATGCTCTTGATCCAAAGGCCTCTGTGACAATGTAGGGTCCCAACTAGTTTGGTGCAAACTTTCCTTGTTTTTCTCTTTTTGCTTGATTCTTTGTATTTTCCATTAAAACCAAGTCATCGAAATCAAAATTTTGATTTAAGAATTTCCTATTGTAGTTGCAAGGAAGATGATTTTTATATGCTTGGAGATGGTCTAGTGCCTTTTGTCTTCATTTTTCCAAGAACTCTAGTTCATGTAATCTTGACATGTGGTACTCTTCATCATCAACATGCCTATTCAAGGATACCCTTAGGGAAGGAATTTCAATCTCAATAGATAAGATGGCCTAAAAAATAATACCAAGGAATATGGAGTAGCATCGGTGGGAGTACAAATTCTTGTGCGGTAAGACCATAGGGTAGGGTTAAGTTGTAAATGCTAATGATGACCAACATCATTGATAGTCTTTTTAAGGATTCTGAGTATTATTTTGTTATATGCATCAGCTTTCCCATTACGCTATTGGTAATGTGGAGTAGAAAAGTGGTGTTGGATATGGAATTCTTTATAGAGGTGATAGAATTCTTGGTTCTTAAATGGGTAGCCATTATTTGTGATTATAGATTGAGGAACACCATATCAACAAATGATATAGTTAAGGATGAACTTAGAAATCTATGTGTTGGTAATGTAGGTCATAAGAATGGCTTCAATCCACTTGGTAAAGTACTTAATTGTAGTAATGATGAATTTATGAATGTTGGATGATGTAGGATGTATCTTACCTATGAGGTTGAGTCTCATTTGGGAAAAGGGACATGGTGATGTTATTGGATGAAGCTCCTATGCTAGTGCATGTATCAAGTTTCCGTGTATCTAAAATTGTTGAAATTTCTTGACAAAGACATGAGTCCTTTTCCATCATAGGCCAATAATAGCCCAGTCTCATAATCTTCTTGGCTAAGGTAGGACTACTAGAATGGGATCCAGATATACCCTCATGTACCCCACAAAAGGTTGTTTGTGCTTCTTTAGTAGCAAGACATCTTAATAGGGTATTATCTAGGGTGTCCATAAACAATATCTCTAATGATGGTATACTTAGCTAACTTTATAGATAAATGTGCTACATTAGTTGTTCGAGAGGTCAAGGGGTATGATTTCAGCATGGAGGTAGTCATATATGTCTTTGTACCACAAGGAATTGGGACCAACAAGTTCACACACCATCTTTGAATCTCAGATGTCAAAGGTAGGGACTAAAACCTATTCTACCAAAAACTCAAATTTAGGCACATTTCTAGGTATTGAACCAATGGTTTCCATGGCATCTTCTACCCTATTTTGAATGTGGGGTATTTTATGCAAGATAATGTTGTCAAAATACCCTATTAAACTATTTTCCATCCACTTGTATGGGGAGATATTTTCATCTTTGGTTTCATAGTCATCATTATCTTGTCAGACTACCAGCTGAAAATCACTATAAAATTATAGGTAATTAATCTTCCATTTGATTTCCATTCATAATCCTATTATAAGTCTGATATTCTGCTATATTATTGGTGCATGAAAAATCAATTCTTAATGACATAGTAATAGTGTCTCCCTATGGTGTGATAAATAATATTCTAGCCCCTAAACCATCATTTGTGTGGGACCCATCAAAGTATAACTTCCATGTCATTCCCATGTCAAGAGTGAAGATGAACTCATTACAAAAATATGAAAGTAGAGGATGATATTCCTTAATCGGTGTGTTTGCCAACGGGTTAGCAATAACTTGTCCATTTATAGATTTTATTTCTACATATTGAATATCATGTTCACTAAGTACCATTACCCATTTAGCCAGTCATCTTATCAATGTTGCTTTGCTAAGGTGATACTTCAAAAGATCTATCTTTGCGACCAACATTATTTGGTGGTTTAAAATGTAGTTCCTAAGTTTTTGAGTAGCAAGAACTACTACAAGGCAAGCACATTCTATGGTACTGTAATTGAGGTGATAACCTAGTAAAGTGTGACTGATATAATATAATGCCCTTTCATGACCCTCATTATCATTCTATGCAAGTAACACTCCTAGCGTTGATGTGGTTGTTGAAATGTAGAGTATCAAAGGTTGTCCCTTAGTAGGTGGCGTAAAAACTAGTGGTGTGAGTATGTCCTTGATCAGTTGAAAAGATTCTGGTATTTAATTTTCCATACAAATGGTTCCCATTATTTGAGTAGGTGATGGAAGGGATGTGTTTTACCTACTAATTGCACTATGAATCATCTACTAGATGACTGTCTCCTTTGTAGTGTCCATAGTTGAATTATATTGGCTGGTGGAGGCATGTACATTATAGCTTTGGATTTTGTTGGGTCCACTTCAATGCCTCCTCTAGAAATGATGTATTCTAGAAGTTTTCCTAATTGTATGCCAAATACACATTGTTTCGATATAGCCTCACTTTGTATTCTTATAGTCTTTGAAGAATCTTGTCTAGGACTCATAAATGATCAACCCATGTCAATGATTTATCTATCGGATCATCCACATAGTCTTCCATGAGAGTGTGTATGAGGTCATGGAAAATAGTTGGCATGGCACACTTATATGTTATTTCACCTAGGGACTCATCATTTTTATTTTTTTCATTATTTTTCTTCTTTTTGTAACTGGTGTTTTGAATGGACTCCCCAAAATAAGCCATGTTATCCAAGTCTATGGTAAATCCATCCTTATGGTCACCACTATGTATGCCTTCTTGCAATCCCATGAACTTAGCTATTGCTTTGTTGTTCTCAAAAATATTTAAGATGGGGGTGTTTTGTTGATCCTAATTGATAAGTTGGGGATATACTAAGGGAATGTCATCATTGGAAGTATCAAATTTCAAAGGGGTCAAGGTAAAGGCTGAGTTGTTGAAATATTCACAAAATTTTCTTACCAAATCCTCCTTACTATTTTTCTTTGGAATAGGTAGATTTTGAGATGGGCCTATTGTCAAGGTTTGGTTATCAGAAGTGGATTTGTCAAGTTCCTAAGAGGCAAGATCAAGGGATTCCCAAAAGTAATGTTTGAGCCATTCTTCTTTTGTCAAAGAAATTTTTGGATAGCAATTTAGTGAACTTTGCAAGGATTTAAGCAATTGTTCAAGTTCCCCAAATATTTTATCAAGGTCCATGACAGATGTGGAGGATAGGGAATCCCACTGATATTCGTTAGATTTAGGGGAATCATAGTAGGGTTGGTAAGATGGCTCATTGGATGTCTCAATAACTTTAGAAGCACTTACTTCCATTGTAAAGGAAATGTGGTACTAGAAATGCCAATCTAGAGTGGTTGAAACCCAAGCCCTAGGCCTTTCAGACATTTAGAAACAATGATAGGTTCAATCCTCCCATTCTGATGTAATCCTAACTCACTATGTCCATTATATCCTTTGTCTTGCATTATTTCGAGAGCACACTCCTATTTTTGGAACCCTCCTATTATTCCAAGGGGGCATACCACTACTTCCTCACCATCTTTATCCTAATTTCATTGGGGCATATCTTTTTCTTTGATACAATGTGATAAACTCCATTGTATCAAAGAGGGGCAAAATTTAGACACTAAAAATTGTCCTAGGCCCGCGACTCTAATTTTCATCATAATTCTAATCTTCATTTTCATAATTAAATAATGTTAATTATTTAATTATTTTCTAAAGTCATTTGTACTCTATTAATTAAATAACTTTAGTTATTTAATTAATTCATTCTTTACCTTTATTCTTTCTTGATTAATTAAATAAATATTATTTAATTAATTACATCGCTATTTAAATCTATTCTCTATTAAATAATCATTTTGAATTACTTAATTAATTCCAACCACACTTTTGACTATAATTAACTAACCACTTTAGTTATTTAATTGTTCTTTAGTCTTTTCTATCTTTAATTAAATAAATCTTTATTTATTTAATTTAATCTTAAATCTTGAATGTTGAATTAAATTATTATTTAATTCGTAAAAAGGTTTATCCATGGAATATTCTTCTGTGATTGGATAATCTCTTTCTTATATAATTAGTCATTCATCACCTATGTCTAGATCTAAATTGACCATTCAATTATCGAGTGATTGAATATTTGATTGTCTCTAACGAATAGACTTTTTGTCTTAATCAGTTTGTTATCTAGATTTATTCCTATCTTCTACAATAAAACCTTTATTAATTAAATAACTTTAATTAATTTACTATCATCTTCTATCTATTTCAATCTTTATCTTTACATGCAAACTTTATTCTTATGTGTTTCAAATAGTTTTAGCTAAAGATTAAATTATTATTTAATTTAATCTCCACCTTTTATGCTTTATCACTCATGCTATTACCAACACGAATCTCATTGCATGTCATATCTTTCAATCTTAATTGTTGATTTATCCTTTAATTTGAGCCTGTCATTTGAAAAATCATATTTTCTATAAATTGGCTTTACCTTCATCATTATTACTCCTCCCAAAATCTTATGCATTTTGGAAGCAATCAACTTTAGAATTTGTGATGTTTTTCTATTAACACTATCATTAGGGTATACTTTGACGCTTAAGAAAATCTAAGGGAAATTATCATACAACAACAAAATGGAGGATTGCAATTGAGGTTATTCATTGAATTACATAGATTTTTGGTGAGATCATTCTTTTATTTATGCTTTTACATTCCATTGTTCTTTGTTGTTAGCATAAGTTTAGTTTGAGTTTATTGCATTGTATTGCTTAATTTTCTTATTGTTGTGCCCTTAGCACACACGCCTCGTTCAGAATGGGGACCCTCTCTTTTCTTTGCCTTGTCGGGTAATTTTGTTGTTGCCTCGCTTTGCATTCCCCTATTTTTGTGTTCTAAATGGCCAACATGCTTCCAAAGTTTCAACTTAAGCTGACCATGTTTCATCCCCTCTAATTTTGCTAAGTCTTGGTCCCTTGAGGAGTTTCCTTGGTATTTTTCTTCGGCTAGTAGCCTTGGGGCCTAGCGGACCCGCCCCACTGGGTTTCCCCATGCTAGGTTTCCATTGGGTGTTCATTGTCCCAAATGGTAGAAGGCTTTTACCTTCCCGAGCCCTGAGACCCAAATTCTTCTTTTTCGTCATGTTTACTTGCATTGAAAATCTGACATCCTTTTCCCCCATCAGGCTTGTCTCTCTAAAATTCCGTCCTTGGAACTCCGTGTTGTCTCTGTCATTTCCAAATGGCTGACCTACATCGGCATCCCGTCCTCTGGACCCCGGGCTCACATTTGTCATCATTTGAAAATGACCAAATTTGAAACGACCATCAGATCACGTCCTTCCAACCTTCGAACCCTGGTCCTCCCACTGTTGCATGAATATTAAACCCACCAACCCTCTTGTCATTCATACAAGCATTAATGGGTGTGTTAAATGCATTTTAGGAGTATAAATATTTGGCTTCACCTGTCATTTTCATATGTCAGGTTAGCCAAAAGTGTTCAGATCATATTTGGATGAGTCCATTGCATTCATCACATGTTGCCATCATGCCCGTTACCCTCGCTCGCCGATCCTTCGTGGATTTTGCAACTTCTCCCACTGGGCTTTTGAGGTATGTTGTCCGTTCACCCTCCCGTGAGGTTTTTTATGATTTTACACTTAAAAGATAAACAAACATAGGCTAAAAATGCTTTAATTTGGTAAAACAAGATGACACTTAGAAAACCCATTTGTTAAAATTCTAAGAAACCTCCAAAAACACCCTCTAGGATGAATTTAGAACTCCACCTTGTCGCCGCCATTCTTCGCACAGGGCAGTCACTCCCTCTGGGCCTATGCCACCTAGTTGCCATTAAAACTTAGTAAGAAAAAATTTGTCACCAAATGGTGGGATGCCCTCTTGAGCCCACGACTTCGGACCTCCATTGGCGGATCGCCGTTGGACTTAAACAAACTTGTAGACTCGGCCTCTGCCTAAGATTTTTGGGCCTGATCCTACGAAACTCCATCCCTAGGACTCCATGTCTCTTTCATCATTCCAAATGGTGTGAGGGCCCTGTCTCCCTGAGCTCTAGGACCTACTTCTCCTTTCACCATTTGAGGTTAGGCAAACCACTAAAATCAACTGTAACTCATGCCCCCAGGCCCCGGTATGCAGAGTTCCATCTGTGGATTTCTGTGGTGACTTCGTCATTCAAATGACCATCTGGCAATGTCCTTCTACCTCCTGGGTCCTGAGCCTTCATTTTCCATGAAGACAACTAGCAAGGAACTTAGGAATCCTTGCCCTCTCTAGACTCCATCCACTGAGATTCCATCCCATCTCAGCCAACAGGAAAGGGAAAATTAGGTCCATCTTTCAAACCTCTAGGACGCACCATCCTGACCACCTATAACTTTGCAAAAGGGACCTAGTGGAAAAGTTCAATGTTGGATCTGATCCACTAGGCCACCCCTTCCGGATTACTATCCAATACCCACCATTCCAAATGGCAAAACCCTAACAACTTTTCGGCCTTGCATCTCTGGGTGCTCCCAAAGTGATCCAAATGACCTCTGATTTGAAAACCAATCTCAACCCACATGCTCAAATTTAAGCCTCTCCTATATGAGCCTTTGAAACCATCAAAATTTGAAGTTGGGAGAAATCACATGGATTTCTCTACCCTATCTAGCCTTCAAAACAACATTTCTACTAGGGAAGTTTGACCCTCTAGGCCTGGGTTATCTAAACTCCCTATAGTAGATCATTAACGATGTCTTGAAGTAAAAGTGTGATTTTATGAATGATATATTGTCTAATTAGATGTTTTTTATGAAATTATGATTGACGTTTTTATTTTCATGATTGGTTATGCTCACTATGCCCTATTTACAGATATATGGAATCAGGTGCAGGACCCTCAGGGGCAGCTATAGAGAAAGACAAAGGGAAAAAAGTGGGTAAGGTTTTTTCGTGGAAAAGAGGAAAAAGACTAGATGAAGTACCAATTCCAGGGAGAGCCTTTACTTTCAAAAATCATCACAGACTAGAAGGAGATTACAAATACCAATATCGGCCACGTCGATATTGATGAATTCAACCAAAGAGTCAGAGTCCATCCTAGGACCAATAATGCAAGACTGATCATAAAAAGTGTAATTGCTAAAGTTGTAGGCTTCCTTCCATACGTCATATCCCCTAAATTGGTCATGGATTGTTGGTAGTCATATCAGCCAAAGACATGAACAATAGTTGACAGAGATGGAAACATCCTTGTTGATATGTCTGGAGAGGTGATTACAAAGACTTTTCACATCTTGACCTTTGGGGATATGGAGATCCCAACCATAGTAAAATATAAAGCAATGTGGGATGAGGACCTGACTAGTTGCAAGAAGCTTATAAACCAGTATTAGCTTAAAGAGAAAAGGGGCAGTGCTACTAAGGTTCCCCAAGAGCTCTTCCACAACAACTTCCATGAGGACAACCATGACTTGGTCACCATATTGACCAGAGTAATAGGGCTCCCCACTGCTGCATATTTTCAGGAGTGGATGGTGTATTTCGTAGAGAAAATTCTTCGTGGGGAGGAAGATCTAACCACAAAAGCCTCATTCTACTAGGGAGGCATAATAAGCAACTACTTCCATGAGCAATTCATGAATGTCAGGAATACCCCCAAGTTTTACATGACCTCCTATCCTGTATACTCACTGGCTGAGTAGAGAAAAAATAGTGGATTGTTTGTGGAACCTGATGAGGAGCTGAGTCGAGCATTGAAGGTCTATGACATATATCCCTAGCGCCAATTCAAAAATTTCAAGGAGTATTACAGGGTGAACTACGCCTTTGTCAGTCACATCATCAAATTTCTTGGAGGGGATTTTGAAAGGAGGGTCTCTCACAATGCTTGAGAGTTCTTGAAACAATATGCCTTCTTATTCATTCAATATCCCAAGTTCACATATATTCATACCCAAGGTTTCATAGAGAGGCTGAATAAGTTGCCCTGGTACCCCAATGACTGGATCATATTGTTAGAACTCTCTCAATAGCTACAACATGTACACTCAATTCTCAATGGCAGGCACTTGGTAGGGACCCCTTATGCCTTATTTTTTGGCCAAGGGATGTACAAAATTGAAAACCTCCCAGTGTACTAGGAATTCTAAGAAGGAATTAGCAGAATACCATTTTTTCCTACACATTGCTCACCCATGGATGTACCAATATGGGAATGTAAGGAAGGCACTAGAACCAAGGTACACCCATTTGCATCATGTCAAAGATTTCTTCACAGATTTCTAGGATGACAAGGAGATGCATGCAAGGAATTACATGCGAATGACTGCATACTTCATAAAAAGAGTACAACTTTTTCCTATACCTAATCAAGTTGAAGAGGATGAAAGCACCATCATGGACCCCAAGTACAATGTAGTCACTAAATTACCACTACCAATAATAGATTGGGATGAGCAAGAGGTCGATGACTTCAATATTATAACCAAGCCAATTCAGGCTCATACCAAAGAATGGGTTAATGGACAAGTATCCCAATTGAAGAAACAAGGGGTTGTCCTAACATATGATGGGCTCAAGAGTGAGCCTAGTGCTACACAAGATGTTGTTGCTACAACCACAACAGGGGGAACATCTAAATCTCCTCCACTCACAAGATCAAAGAAGAGGAAAGGGACTGAGGCAGAGCAATCATGAGATCCAAAGGTATATTCAAGAAAAGATTCAGAAGGTTCACCCTCAAAGAGAAAAAAATGGATAGGAAGCATCACAAGACAACCAAAAATTTAGGAGGATCCCCTTCACAAGGGTGAGGAAGGGAAAATAGATCAACCAAAATCTCCTCCAACTCTCCTTTTTTCCACCGCTCTTCCATCCATTTCCCAAGCCATGATTGCCACATCCCCACCTGCAGTGGACATCTCAGTCCATCTTGCCTCCTCTCCACCAATTGGGCCCGTGATATTGGTTGAATCCTCCTCTATCACAACTTCTCCACTTTCCTCTACCTCCATGTCACCCACTACATCACTTCCACTAGCAGCAATGATGATACCAATTCCCGCACTCACATTGCTAGAGGATTTCTCATGACACATACAAAATGTCCCCTTTGAGATTTACCAAATATTTTTGGATCCCACCATCCAAGGTTCCTTAGCGCAAGTCCTCACTAGTGCTCCACCCTCAAAAACTCCAACATGACCACCAACAATGGAGGCCACAATGCTAATGTCTGAGGAATGGGAGAAGCAAGAGATGAAGACTTCAAAAGCATTGGAAGAGGATGCCAATGAATACCATGAACATCTAGAATATGAACATTTCTAAATTGATAGGGTGGTCCATGAAGAAGAAGAAATAGGGTCTTCCAAGAGCAATGAAAAAAGAGATCCCAGTACAAAAATTGTGCAAACATTTGATGATGATCTTGAGGAGGATATGGCCTGGCAATTGAAAGATGTCAGGGAAGAGGTAGAAAAGACTCCTCCTAGAGAAGAGAGGCAAGAAGATGACAAGGCATCAGAAGGTGTGGAACTCCCTATAGGGGAACATCAGGAGGATGTGTCACCTCCTCATAAAGAAGAAGAGAATGTAGAAGAGGGAAAACTTGAAGGTGAGATTCAAGTTGACAAAAGCCTTGAAATTGAATAGCCTAAGGAGCACGTGCATAAGGATGAACAAGGTGAAGAAAAGGAAGGAGAGGAGATTAAGAAAGAAGAAAGTCCCTAGGAGCGATTGCCTACTAAGCCTCCCATAAAATTCCTTGTGTTCATCCAAGAATCTGATGATGATGAAGGAGAAGACACTAAAATGGAAGAAAAGGCTCCCAGAGATCCAAACAAAGGAGGGTGAGGTTGATCGTGAGTCTCCTAAGGGAAAATATGCTATGCCCGAATGGTTGGAAAGGTAGCTTGAGAAGAAAAATCTTGCCCCAAATGATCCAACAGCAAGACTGGAGGATATCTTAGTCTGAGCACATATCACTATCCAGAAAGAGAAGAAGCCTAAAATCAGATCTAGGGTGATGATGGAAGCTTCTGGATCCCGAACTATGCAAGTAGCAATGCTAGTGGTAGGAAAAGAAGGGGTAAGCTATAATGCCTCCAAAATTAATTTGGGAATAGCTACCAGAGAGTAGAAAGTGGAACACCTCGAGGAGTTTGTCCCCATAGTAGTGCATTTGATACAATAGGATAAGGTTTCAAAAGAAGAGCTTAAGGAATAGGTAGCTGATTTGATAGCTTACATCCAACAATGGTCTTCAACTAAAGAAATTCCAACCACGTCCATGGCTCCACTACAATTGTTGTCCAAGGAACAAATTGATAAGCTGGAAAAGAGAAAAATTTTGGACAAGACTACAGAAAGCTAGTTCCAGCAGGTTCTATGCATTGGGAACATGGGCATCGATCGAGCTGTGCTGAAACCCAACAAGTTCTTGGACTTACAACAATCTCTTGAGAGAAAAAGAAAACTTTGCACTGACTTTACAATGAAATATGATTCCACCTACCCAAAGATCGAGGCTATTCTCAAATTGCCAAGCACAATGTGGGAAAATGAGCTCGCATTTAAGAAGGACGATCATTGGATGATGGATGTGTGGAAGCGAGACTTTGAGAACCAAAAGGAAAGATTGTAGTAGGTGATTGATAAAGTGGATCCAAATATTAAATGGGTCAAAGAGATTAGGGAAGATTGTGTCTGATACTTGAAGCTAATGGTAGGCTATGAGATGCCTATTGTACAAATGGACCTAGATAAAGTAAGATTCCACTTCCAGAAGAGGATGGAGGATGGGATGTCAGATGATATCACCAAAAATTTCATGAGTTTTTCTACTTGAGCCTTTTCCTAGTCAAAGCTATTTTGGGACCACACTGCTAAGTATGAGGAGGATTGGGAAAATCTTGCCGAGCAATCCAAAGAATTGAGTTATCAAGTGTTCTGATCTGAAATCATAGATGTTGATAAGCTCCAACTGGTAATTTTGAAGTTCATGGAGTATTCAACTTTGAAGAAGCAAGA
>VDFB02010413.1:0-58552 GCA_007258455.2 Sequoia sempervirens
TAATTTTTATTTAGGGACAGGGAAATATTTATGGAGCCTCATACTATTATGGTCTCATGCTTACTATTATGCTTTTGATAGATTTTCTCCAAGGCAGTGAACTGTTTGACAAAATGCTTTGGTAGACATGTATGGAAAATGTGGTAGCATCAGGGTAGTGAATTGTTTGAAAAAATTCCTCAAAGAAATGTGGTCTCATAGAATGCCATGACAAGCAAATGCAATTGGCAGCTACTCCTAGTTATTAGTTATGCAATGTGAAGTAATTGTATAACTACTTAGGTTGACTTTGTAAAAACTATATTATTGTAATTGAAATTTTGTCATCTATCAACATCTAGTTATTAGTTATGCAATGTGAAGTAATGCTTTGAGTTTGAAAGGTGTGCAATGCAATGTAATCAAAGATATGAATATAAACTACATAAATCTATTTTTTACAATTCATTAGTTAAACTCTTTATTTTATTTGCTCTCTATATCTCTAGGCTATGGAAATGCCTTTCAATTTCAAAAAAATAGTTTTTATCTCTTGTTCTACAATTTTTTACCTTTTTTTTTAAATTCGATTTTTTTCGGATTTTTGAATGCATGGGGTTATGTTAGTAGTGCTCTCATATTGTGTGCATGGTAATATAGTGTTTATATTTGTGGCCTTTGTATTTGATTAGCATGAAGCTAATAGTAACATTGTAATGGTTTTTTAGTAAATTAGATTGATCATTGCAATTATTTTTGAAATTTCCCTTTTGCAATTATTTTAACAAACACATGGAAGTAATATTTATGTAAGTAATGGTTGTTTTATTATATAAACAAGGGTAATCATTACCTATGTAATATAATGTGTTTTTTTTTTCTTTTTTGTAGAAATGTATTGATAAACTCAAAGAAGGGGATAAAGTTAGGGAGTAAACTTGAAGACAAAATAGATGGAGTTGTCCATCTGAAAGAGAAAGAGGGAACCTTCAAACAATGGCCACTAAAATATTTGTAGAAAATGACATAGTTGAACATGTTTATCATGTACTAGTTAATTAATGTTAGACATCTTGGCTCATTGCTTTATGCAGTATTTTGAATGTGTTGTTTAGGGATCTTAATTATCATGGTGTATTTGAAAGAGTTGGAAACTCTTAGACAACTTTGACATCTTGTAACTTGATATATATATATATATATTTGCATTAAATTTTTTATTGCACATTACCTTTATGTATCATGATGTTGAATCAATCTTTTAATTCTAGCATGTTGTAGCTTGTTCATATATGTAATATTTTTTATATATTTTAGTTCTAGTTTAATATTATGTTAGTTTTGCATTATAAAATTTATGGTACTTAATAAATTATTCATTTCATGACTATATTTACTACCAATTAATGGAAACCAATAAATAAAAATGACTAAATTAATGATTAAATATATGACTAAAGTAATGACTAAATTAATTACTAAATTAATTACTAAATATATGACTAAATTAATGGCTAAATTAATAACTAAATTAATGACTAAATTAATGACTAAATATATGACTAAATAAATGACCAGTTAACAACAATCAATAACTAAATTAATGACTAAGTAAATGACTAAATTAACCACTAAATCAATGACCAAATCAATGACTAAATAAATGACTAAAATAGTTTAGTCATAAATTTAGTGGTGTTATAAATTACTACAAATAAACCACTAAAATAGTCACGTGACTAAAATTAATGACTAAATAAATGACTAAATCAGTGACCAAATCAATGACCAAATTAATGACTAAAATCAATGACTAAATAAATGACTAAAATTGTTTAGTCATAAATTTAGTGGTGTTATAAATGACTAAAAATAAACCACTAATAGTCATGTGACTAAAGTTAGTCATTTATATGAAATTTTTAGTAATTTATTTAGTCATATATTGTTCTATGTACTAGTGTTAGCTTGTCACTAGCACCAATCTCATCAGCATGAACAACCTCCTTAGGATTTTTGGCACTAACAAAAGGAGAGGTAATACCAATAGACTCAAAATTAACCAAAAAATTAGTTCTCTTCCCACCCTTGACCATATTAGCATAAATTCTCTCTAGTTGATCCTCTAGGGTGAGAATTCTACCTTCCAGATTTTACTTCATCTTAAGAGTTTCCTCCGCCATAATATTCAAAGAGTTAAATAGTTCATCAATCTGGTTCTAAACTAAAGACTCACCAGCTTTACTCATCACACCCCGTACTTTAAAATTAGTCATGTTAAGTTCATGGAAAACCCATTTGAACAATTTGAATAAAATAATGGAACCCTCTCTAGCAGTTCCCAAAACATCAGAAATATCTTCCCTATCAAAGTTGAAAACCCCCTTACCCACAACATCATCCTCCTGAGAGGAGCTTACCTTGTCCTGATTGGCAGAGACATCCTTAACCTTCCCAGCAACAACTGGCATTTTGATTTTGTGAATGGACTCTGCAATCTCCTTAGCCACAACCTTTCTTTCCTTCTGTCGATCCAGGTCCACAACCAAGGTATCCACAACATCTTGTCTTTCCTCAACCACAACCTTTCCTTTTTTTTGCATATCCGGGTTCACAACCGGGGAATCATCACCACCCTATTTTCCCATCATATTGAGGGGAGAGTTCCTCTCTAGCACATGGATCACAGACCTTAAAACCAGTTTCTTCTTGCTTCCCACCTCCAAATCCTTCTGCTTTGTCACAGGGGTTGCGATGATGCCTCACCATCTAATTCATTCTTCTCCTTTAGGAAAGTACTCGGCAAATTAGCAGCCACCTCATCATTGCAAGTCTCATAACCCTTATTAGGGCTTGACATCCCTACTGCAGGGGGTTGTGGAGCCACCCCCATGGAAGCAAGAGAGTCTGGGACATAGTCCACATCCTCCTTAGATTATAACTCCTTTTCCAAGACAAGTTTCCTCTTCTTCCCTTTTTTTGCTAATCGACTCCTCTTCCAAGACTGTATCATACTCCTCCACCAGCCTTAAATGATTACCCTTAGGGGTAGCAATCATCTTACCACCTCAAAAGATTTAGCATAATCATAAATTAAAAGAATAAGCCCCACATACAAAACCGGATTTTTGAGGTTTCTCTTATGGTCCTTGAGACTAGAATCTAGTGAAGCCAAGAGATAATAAGGAAAGGAATTTTTTTTTTGTTGCGAAAATGATTGATTATAAGGAAGTGGTAGGAATTTACCATAGAGAAGCGTTCTTCTAGGGTGATATATCTCATGAGCTCCTTGGCCACATCCCCCCACAACACCTTGAGAGAGCTCCTCTAGTAACCCCCACTCTTCATCGTCTTCAGGTCTTGAGCTTCATCCCCTTTGAAAAAAAATTGCATGGCAGTCTGCGATTCCTTCTTGTCTCTAAAAACTTTCATTTCATCTATAGGCAACCCAATGATGTTAGCTATAAAATCTTCATTCACATAAAATTTCGTTCCACCCAACTTCAACACCCTATTGTTCCATGCTTTTGCAAACAATGTCATCATTTGTGAGTTGTTACCATGCAGTCTCTCCAGGTATGAATTCAACCCATGTTTCTCTAACACCTGCCAAACCTTTGGCTTCTTCTTGATAGCTTCACAAGAGAAGGGCTCTGCACGGTTCCTATCACCTCCGATGTCTACAAAATTTGCAGAGTCAATAAGCTTCAAAGCTCTGAACGCAATGAGGAGAAACCTCAAGAAGGTGATACAAAGAATTCCCATAATCCATGTGAAATTGAATTAAGGCAAGAGAAAGTAATGATCCTAGAGTTTCATTCCCTATGGATATGAGCCAAGGTACAATTAGCTAGTTTCAAATTTGGCTTACCATCCCTCCACATAATCACTAGCCACATGAAGATAGTCATGCATGCCCCAAGCCATAATAAATCATCAACCAATTTAAATTTGGCAATCATGATTAATACTTGCAATTGCCTCCATAGGGAGGGGGTCATTCAAACCCCATTCCCTAACACCTCTAACTCCAATATTAGTGAAGACATCAACTAATCCATTGCCCTCTCTCAAAATATGAGAAATGTAATACTCATCAAAGGATTTAATAATTTCAATAGAGTCCCTAATCAAATATTCAATAGTCCATGGAGGGGCAGCACAATTCTTCAAATTATTGATGATATTGAGAGAATCCCCCTCAAGCCGTACTTTCTTATAGCCTTTAACTTGTGCCAATTTTAGACCATGATAGTCAACAAGGGATATGTTAGAAAATACTCAAGTGGAATTATGGAGGTAGAAGAGTAGCTAGCTGATTTCAAACTTTTTAGAGAAAAAGAGAATGAACAAAGAGTCGAAGAAGTCAAATAGGTAATTGAAGAGCTCTTTATTCTTCAAGAAGAGTTTGACTTAGGGAATGTTCCACAAAAATCAGAAGTTGCATGTGCGGATTTGGATCCACAAGATGGAAGTGAGCAAGAGCAAAGGGATGACTTCCAAGTTTGCGATAATCCTTTCTTTGAATTGAGTGCAGAAGAAACTTATGATAACCATATCTTTGTGATGGAAGATAAAACATGTGGTGAAGTGACTGAGCATGAGACTGAGTATGATTTCTAGCATACTGACAATAAGATATCAGACCATGGGGACATGTCACACTTGGTGAGTAGAAATATTCTGAGGCTGCTTGGTAATGAACACATAAGTGGGTTTGAGGATCAAGTCTCCACTTGGGTAGTGTTGAATCAGGATGTTTTCAATGTCCTTGATATCAAGATGTTAACAAAACAAGTCTTAGTAGCTGCTGGTAATTTCATGACAGCAACAAGGAGTGGAGAATTCAGACTTGTTACTCAGGAGGAAGGGGAGAAAGAAGAACCAAAAAAAAATGTTTACTTCCTTGAAAATCCATCCCTTGGGTGGAGTGATGTTTTGGCTCATACTAGTCCACTTTTGGAGTTGGGATTGAAGACAAAATTTGTTCCATGCTCTACATATGTGAATGCTTTCATGGTTAGGCTTTAGGGGTTCACTAGAGGAGACATTAATTCCTTGAGAGTGCATTTGGTTTTGATGGACACTTGGAGATGTGTTGTGTACTCTTTCTAGTGTGTTGGGAATCATTCTTGGTTGGGTATCCTTGTTTGGAATCCTCGACATGCTATGACAAAGCTTATTGGGTATGGTTGGAGGGATTCTTGGAGGGATAAGGATCAAAATTTCAGAATTAGTGGTGTTGCTAACTTCCTTACCAGCCATCTGGTGGTCCCATTTATACATCAACAAATGGATTGGGGAGAAATTTTAAGTGTGGATTGGAGAGATTAATGGAGGGTTACTCTTGGGAGTGATCCTTGGCTTAGACAGGGGCATATTTTGAGACACAAGCTTGCTGATTTTGTGTAGACTAGCCACCTTACATAAGGAGTTACTCTCATTCAAGAGAGTTGGTTCATCATATCTTGTCAAGCAGGTGGAAGATATTATTTGGAGCTTTCTTGGGTTTGTTTTTCAGCCACTTATGAGATGATTGAGTGTGATAGGATGCTCATTTCACATGTTCATACTAGGGAATTCCTATGGCATTGCTATTATTCCTTGTGTAGAGTGCATTGTATTTTACTTATCCCAGCCTTGGAAAAGAGTGATTATTGGTTTCTTCAAACCTCTCCTACTTTTTGAGTTCATCTCATGGAGGTTTGTGATGCAAATTTTTATAGCTTTCTCACAATATTGGTCCAGAACAGTGAACCCCCACATGGTTTGGTTCATCATACAAAGGGTCTTGGAGTGGGAATTGTAGGAGTTTTCAGAAGCCTCCATGGTTGCATCAAAATATTTTAGATGAGGCATAGTAGATTCATATGGAGTTATGAGCATGATTTTGTTGAGTTCTTGCAAGGGATTGTTTCCCTCTTTGCAAGGAGATTTGGAGAAGTCACTTATGCAATCATGGCTCTATCGGATACCATATGGAGATTTGTTGAGGAGTTTGATTTTGAGTTGGGTAGATTATTTTTCCTATTGCCCAGGTTTATGATAGACCATGAAATTGTTGGTATTGATCACCCAAAGTCTTTTGGACATGAGATGTTGCATAGGATTGATTTCGGTTCTTCCAGTCTCTTCAGCTTGAGTTTCATGGATGGTAACATTTAGGGGTTACAGGGGAGGTTAGTGCAGTTTTGGCATGATGGTTTCACTTATGTGATTAGAGTGGTACAACATCGACATGGTGGGTCCTTCCTGAGATGGAAATGGGACCCTGGGATTCTACTTGTTTTGGTGCATATCAGTTTAATTTTTTTCTATAGTTGTGGTGGTATTGCTTGGTGGTATTTTTAGCACTACACTTTCCAGTGATTGTTTGCCTATTTCTGGATACCCATAGGCAAGTCAGGGGAAAAATCAGGGTTTCCAGGTATCTATAGGTCTCTTTTCTGGATTCAAGGGTTTGCATGTCAAAGTTTTGCAGTTTGGTTTATGGATTCCTTATGGGTTTTTAGAGAGCTTTAGAGGGACGTGACATGCAAGATTGGTTTATGTATTTTTTTTGGGTTTTTTGAGAGCTTCGCAGTGGTATGACATGCATATGCATTTGAAAATATTTTCCAAACTTACTATTTTTATTAAGTTGTGATGGCTACCTAGTTTGAGCTCAAAATGTATTTGGAGCCACTTACTATTTTTAGCAGTATGCTATTTATAGTAAGTGTTATTTTTAGCAGTTCAGTTTCGGGGTTTTCAGAGGGGTTTCTATTTATAGCAGTGGTCGGTCATGATGTTGCTATCTTCAATTGATCACAGTATTCTTCTATGGGTCTCTAGTTCACTCAGTTTGGGTGTTTGGCACATACTTACTATTTATAGCAGTGTTATTTATAGTAAGTCATCTTTGGGGGAGTTGGTCCTAGGCCATTGTACTCGCAACAATATTATTACTCAGTTTATTTTTGGAGAGCCTAAGGTTGCAGTATTGATTATTTGTTTAATTTGAACACTTAAGTTATTTTATAAAGTTACATTATAAACTTAAGTTGAGGGGTAAAAGTGGTCATTTGAAAAGTACCTTGAGCCTATTCAAACGACTTGAAGTTGTTTTTAAAAGATTTATTAATATTTTAATGTCTCCATGATGTCGACGCCTAAAGGAGTGAAGAAAATACATTTTTAAATGTTAAATATTTCAAAAAGGAGATGGGCATCGATTTTAGGAGAAATTGGAGTAAAGTTTGAAGTCCATCACCCTAGCTCTTTATATTCTAATTTTGGCTCTCATTTTGATATATTGGCTTTGACAACATAACAAAATGTTGTTGGATTTCTTCCATATTGTTTGGGCTATGAAATAAGGATGAAAACCCTATTCGCTTGGGCTAGTTTCGGTGGTGAAATATCCTCCTTAATCAGATAGAGTGTGATTCTACAACAGGGATCATATAGTGCTTTACAAAGTTTGATTTGGGTGATTTAAAAAGAAGATTCATCAGTATTTTGAAGAGCTTTTTGGTGTGGCTTGCTAGTTTTTAGTTTTAGAGTGTTTTGTGAAGATTTTGGTGTGTTTATTTGCATTTTCAGGGCATTGCACTTCTAGACCAGATTTCATGTTTATGCTCACAACTCTAAAATGGATTGAAGAAAATAAATGGGTATTGTTCCATTAGAAGCCCCTTCACTTGCTAATCATCTCGAGTACAAGATTGCATTTTTTGGTGGAGACATTTATTTTTAAGAGTGGATCAAACTTTCTTGGGAAGGACACCATTGTTGGAGATAAACCCTAGTTTCAACTTGCAAATCTTTAGTGTTGGTTATTGCACTTTGGGGGTTTCAAAGAGAGGCCTAGGTGTTTTAAATCATAGGTATTTTGCAGACTAAATCTTGGGGTAGTTTGGTGCTCATTCTAGAGTCTCCTTGCTATTGTAACAAGTCATACTAGGTTCTAATTTACTTTGTACTATTCTAATATGAAATAGAAAATCAATATTCATGATGTTTGTTTCACTCTATTTTGGAAGGGTTTAGTTTATTGTATTTCATATTCATTTCAATACCCTTTTTATGTTATTTTCATCTGAAAATGCATTGAAAACCAAACACAAACACATTATTTAACAAGCAACTAGCAAACAGGGGTTTGCAAAAAAAAAATACAGGGGTGTACATTACAATTGTAACGTCCCCTATGAACCTTGACTACTCAAAAACATCCTCTTACCTCCAAAAGCACTTTTGAACTTCATTCTATCAATTCAATTCACATTCTCTCTCAATTCATACTCTCTATCACTTCCATTCTCTCAACCTTCACTCTTTCGCTTCTCCCATTATACACCCTACATCATTGTTGTTGCTTCTACATCATTGTCTATTGCAGGTTTTCAATCTTCGTACTATTGGCATGGTTATCTTTCTCTCTTCCTTCCTCTCTCGGCTTCTCCAAGCATGTAGAAAGGAGGGTAACACATTTATTTACTTGCATTGTCTTGTTTATAAAATATCATTTAGATTGTCTTTGCATTTCTATAAATTGTTTCTATTTCCATTTCTTTATCACTTTCTATAATTTTTGGTCTATTGGTTTTCTGTGGAGGTGGAAACACCAAAAATGAGGATTTAACTAAGTCAAACTCCAAAATACAACCAATTTTTTTTTTTTTGTTGTCGTGTGTGTAGGTACATTTTTCTCATGAGGATCTTGCAGGAGGTTCGATCTGAAAGGAAATAGAAAAGAGCAATGGAAAGTACTAATAAAGAGCAATTGTTTGAAGGAAAGAGATTACCAAATAAATTTAAGTAGCCAAACCAAGCACCACCAAAGCAAGAGACACAAGAATTTGTTAAGGGAAAAAACAAGAAAAAACCCCAATATTATGAATGGAGGCAAAATGCCTAAAGAATAATACAAAGAGAGAGAGAGCTTCAGCCTTAGCTTGCTTGCTTGAATCTTGAAGAATGAGAGGAGAGGCACCTCAATAAGTAGAGGTGAGAAGGAGTTAGAATGTAACTCCCAACTCTATGAATGCCACCATTCATCTATGTGTGTGCAAAGTGTCACCTCTTAAGGAGGTGGTTACAAATATTCCTTAATAAAGGAATTTAAAAAAAGCCATCCTCACACATGTGTGAGATGACAAAAAAAGACTTGTAGGGATTCCTTTGGAATATTCCTACAAGTTAATAAATAATTACAAATAAAGAATAACCTTTACCAAGTAAAGATTAATCTTCTAACATCCCCCCTTAAGCTTTACTTGGGGAGGTTACATCAAACCCTTCAATGGGTTGTAAACCAAGATTTTTACAATGAAAGAGAAATTTATCTTTACAAAGAGCTTTGGTGAGAATATTTGCAACTTGATCTTCACTTTTACAATACAAAAGAGAAATTTGCTTGTCTTCAATTTGCTCTCTAATGAAGTGATGTTGAAGAGCAATGTGCTTGGTCCTTGCATGAAAAATTGGATTCTTTTCCAAAGCAATAGCACTTTGATTATCAAGATACAAAGGAGTAGGATCCTTTTGAGGTAGACCCAAGTCTTCAAGTAATCTTCTTAACCATAATGCCTCTTTAGATGCATTTGTACAACCTTTATATTCATCTTTTGTAGAACAAAGAGAAGTAGATTGTTGTTTCTTACTATTCCATGAGATTGCACCTGATCCAACAAAGAAACAATAACCACAAGTGGATCTCCCATTATTGGGATCACCTTCTAAATCTAAATCTAAATCAGTATAACCTTTTAAAGAAAAATCATAATTTGCATCATAAAAGAGACCAAGATTAAGAGTGCCTTTAACATATCTTAAAATTCTTTTTGCAACTTTAAAATGAGTTTGTTGTGGTTTAGACATAAAGCTAGAAACCAATCCAACACTTTAGGTGTTTGCCAAATTTGCATACCCAAAATAATGTAATAGGCCCAAATCACTCATTTGAAATTGTTGATTGAGTTGAGACTTAACATCACTAATCAAAAAGTTAGAACTAGAAGTGATAATTAAATCATTAAAATAATAATCACAATATCATTTTCACTATGTTTAATATATAAATTTGGACCATTTTTACTTCTAATGAAACCATGAGATAGAAAGAAAGCATAGCCCAAATTATAAAATGTCAATATATCTAGACATAGCAATAATAGTTCTAGGTTTCCTCTCACTACATCATTTGTTGTAATGTAAAGGGAAATTGTGTCAAGATTAATAATAAAGGACTTTGAAAATTAGTCCTAAAGATGGTTTTAAAAAAAACCATATTGCCTTCAATAAAATAATGAAACATAAAGGTTTCAAGAACTTGATCCCCATCAATTTAGAAAATAGATCTAAGTTCATAAAAAAAATAAGTAAGTGCATACCATCAAAGTGGATGGAAATATTTTCCATGGGTCCCAAAAAAACTCCAATGAGACTTGATAAAAATAAATGATTCATTATAGGTAGGGCTCCCTATGCAACATTACTGCAAATGTGACTAGCACAAAAAATATATGTAAAGGCTCCATTGAGACTTGATAAAGTGATTAACTTGCAAAATATATATAGATGGAATAAATCCATCAAGAAGGCAAATACTCCAATGAGATTTTAATTTTCAAAAATATATAGATGAAATAAATCCATCTAAAAGACAAATTGACCAATAAGGCACAATATAAGATTAATGAGACAATAAAATATCAAATTCCCTTTTTCAAAACAACATAATTGTAGTTGAGAAAGAAACACTAGCTTTGTTTTAAATATTGTAATAGATCAAAAGCCACAAATCAAGCCACCTTAAGTTATAAAAATTAATTAAAATAAATAAATAAATAAAATATTGTGATGGAATAATGGGAATTGCATATTATGAAGTGAAGTATTATTAAGTATAAATAAGTCATTTAAGACGATATTCATGCATTCATGACTACATGAATATCCCCTTTTCATATTCCAAATATAATTGAGTAAAACAAGTACACTATTATTGGGTTGATCAAGTCCAATAATAAAGTACTTGTGAAGTTATTTAAAAACAAACTTTTTATATGAAGTAACATGTTGAGATGCACCTGAATCATTAACTCATTCAAAAGGTTTAGAAACATTAAAAATACATGTAAAAGCACGTCTAGATTGATTACCATTGTTATGAAACTATTGATTATTTTGATTCATAGGCTTTTTCTCATTTTTCTTTTTAAAACAAGTATTTTGCCAATGACCATCCTTATTGCAATAAGTGCAACGTGGTCTCTTAGAAGAGTTAAACTCTCTAGGATCATTGCCATTATAATAATGAGGTTTGGAATTATAATGTTGTTGTTTAGAATGAGGTTTAAAATTTTGCTTATGATTAGACAAGAAAGCATGTTCATTAGACTTAAGAGTACCAAACTGAATTAACTTAGCCTCTTCTTGTCTTAATAAATCACGAAAAATATCATAAGTTAATTGAGTAGCTAAAGAAGGAATAGCCAATTGAGCATGAATATTAGTAATGAATTGCTGAAATTGTCTAGGAAGACACTTTTTAAGAATAAGATGAATTAATCTAAGATTATCTAATTTAACTCCTAAACCATCCAATTGACTATTCAAAGCATCAAATTTTAATAAAAATTCATCCATAGATTTAAAATCAGAATACCTCAAATCTTCAAGTTGATCTTGAATTTGAATTTTTCTTGATTCATTTGTACTATCATAAATTGTTTCTAGTTTGTCCCATGCTTCATAGGTAGTTGTACATGTCCCAATGTGAACATAAAGTTCGGGTGACATGGAGATACCTATGAGGCCAAGGGCTTCTTCATTTTTGAGATTCCATTTTTCAATTTCATCTTTAGATGTAGACGAACCTAGTTTAGATTTAGGATCTGTAGCTACATCTAAAAGATGTTTAAAACGAAAAATGAAAGAAATATGAGTCTTCCAAGAATGATAGTTAGAACTAGTTAATTTAATTTTAGGAATTAAAGTTGACATGATTGCAATAAAAAATTGACAACTTTGTTAAAAAAAAATATCCCTCTTAAAAAAAAACCTCTTTTAAAAATAAATTGTCTAGACTTGGAACAAAATAAACCCCTTTAAATAAAATGTTAAAAAATAAACTCCTTTTAAAAATGAAGACTTGATTAAAAACAAATATATTGATTAAAATTATATCAGATTTTAAAATAAAATAATATTTACTTGAATAAATGTATTAATATAAATAATCATATTTTAATAAAGTTTAAATTCAATATTTAAAAAATTAATTTAAAAACTTTAAAGCCCTTTTTAAAAAAAAACTTTATAAAACCTTTATTAAAGGTAATACCTTAGTAAAGGAATAAGCTCCCTATTTTTAGATTAAACTTCTCATATGACAGAAACTTATGCTAATTAAAGGCCTAGCTAGATTCGATTAAAAAGGTTTATAATGCAAGAGTAACTTTATAAAAAGAATGGAGCGCATAAATCTTTTAAAGATTTAAAGTAACTTTAAAACATAATTAATGCACGTTAGAAGCCGCGCGCGGGAGAAATTTTGAATGCAGATTTATAAAAAGTATTAATAAAGAAAGAAAAGAGATTTGGGTGGACGATATTATTTTAAAAGAAGAACAAAACGCAGGGAGAGGCGATATCTTCTAACAGGATCTATTGTAAGTTTGGTTTCTTCTTCCCTTATCTCTTGTTATTTCATCATTAGATAGTTATCTTTTAAGTTATAGTATTCTTCTTGTTTTTTCCTTTCATTTCATGCATTTCTTCATTTATGTCAAACTGCTACATTAGAACTCTCAAGTTTTTAACAAACCCTGTGAGTTTTAGTCTATGAACTCTTCTCTATGTCTATACAAGATGCCAACACACCTCTAATATGATTGTGCACTGCATTTTCATTCATCTCACATGTTAGTATCCTCTCGCCAAGAGCTAGTTAGTGTATAGTCTGAGACCTCTATGGTCTGTTCACCTATTTCCTAAAAAACCTCCATCAAAAAATATAAAAAGTAGAGCTTGTCTTACCCTTCCTTTTCAACGTATTTCCTTTCGGTTAGTCTTGAGGTAGTTGAGGGAAATTTTTTCCCTTCTAAATATTCTTGGTCCTAGAGACACAAGAGTAGCAAATCCCCTCTACATTTTGTTGAACCTAATGTGAACTTTCTCCTTTTCATTTCTTTGTGTCAAAAATTTCTCTCAAGTCTTGGGTGTGTTATAGATTAGAGTGTTGTGAAGCTTTTATGAGCTTTATGACCCAATCTACAACCTTCACATTAATTGTTAGAAGGAATATTCGACATACAAAAATGGAATCTAGGAAGGTCACTCCTAGTCAAAATGGTCTCTCTTTTGAAGTAGTTTCAGGATTGTGTATTGGATTTTCCACCCCCTTTTGGGGAGCTATCACTCATATTCCTACCCCCACTTCTCCTTCCACTTCTTCTATGGAGGATGAAGTTTCTCTTCAAGTTCCTATGGATCAACTACTTTCCCTAGAAAAGAGGCTTGAGGATTTTGAGTAGTATTTGGAAAAAGATAGTAATCTCACCTAGGCGACTATCATTGTCAATAAATTGAGATTCATGTTGGACAAGGATCGGAGAGGTACATAACTTCTCTAAGGTATCACAAAAATTATGGATACCCACATCCCAACCTATAAATCTAACTTAGGTGTTACCCAAGATGTTGGCTTTGAGATTGTTTCCAAACAGCTAGAAGTCTCAATGCCTAAAGTGTCAGTGTTTATGGCTGAGATGGGTCCTTTTGTCAAACTACCTCTTTTCTTGAGAAGGACCACATTATCAAAGTAAACAAGGTACCTTTAGGATTCAGTTTTTCCACCCCTAATGTTTCTACTTCTATTGGTAATCTTGTAATCCCTACTAGTCCTGGTGTTGGAGGCTCTACCAATATGAGGGCTGGTGGCTTTGGTGGTGGTTCCTTTGGTCTTGTTTCATCCATTGATCCCATCTTAAATGCTTTATTGAAAAACATGGGATGAATACAAAACAAACTAGTGAACTTGGACAGTTCTTCTTCATCTCAACCTATGTTCTAGCCTTTCTTTTTCCATTGTCCCTTTTCTATCACCATGTTAAACACTCCTATCTCTCAGGGGGTGGAGATTCCTAGGTTTGAGAAGTATAGTGTTCATGGAGACCTTGAGACGCATGATTCATATTTCAATGCCATGTGCATTGATTTCTTCCACAACGATGTTCTAATGGTAAATATTTTTCCATGTTCTCTTAAGGATTCCACCCTTGATTGGTATTGTTCTTTGCTAGATAACTCTATTTTCTCATTTGATCAGCTAGTGAATAAGTTCCTTAGACAATTCAACGATAATATTGAGTTGAACATGGCAATCATTGATCTCGTCCAATGTAAGTAGGGAGAGCATGAAAAGGTTATTGATTTCATCGCTCATTATCAAGCTCTTTTCTCTCAAATTTCTTACCCCTGGCCAAATTCTAATATCAAAAAGGTTTCATTGGGAACTTGCAGCGATCACTACAAGAAAAGTTTATCCTAATGAAGTACCCTTCTTTTGTGTATATGTGTGCAACGTTGTGTGAGTATCAACACATGATTGCTTAGTTTGGGGTTTTTTTCTTGTGCTCTCGTTTGGATAACTGATTAGTAGTGCCAATTTTTGGTGATTCAAGAAAGAAAAAGGGCATCACAAACATGGTCTATGTTCCCAAAGGAAAGAGTATAGGATGTTATAGAAATTTCACAAAGTTACCTGAATCCTATACTAGTATTCTATAAAATTTGTTAAAGGATAAAATTATAACATTACCAAAAATCCAACCTCTCTCCAAGCCATATCCATAATGGTACGACATGCAGTAGTTTTTTCAATTTCATCGAGTACACAGACATGATACTGAGCGGTGCATTTGCCTCTGTCATGAGATTCAAGATCACATTAATGAGGGGACTATCCATCTCAATGGAAGGAAACAAAACTCTAACAAATCTATAGCCAAGCCTAATATCCAACTACATTTTTATATAGATCTATTCCTTTCTCATTTTTCTAACTTAGTTATGCAGCCTTCCACTTCTTCTAATCTTGTTCGGTCTAAGTATGTAAACATGGTCTCATTCAATCATATGCCTCCTGCAGAAAATTTGAGTGATGTTTCTGATATAGCCTTCACTGCACATGATGTTCCTTTAAATAAGGAGTCCTCTCCATTATATGTTCCTGCCTAGATTAATGTTAACATCGTGATTGGTGCTATGGTTGATCTATTGAGATGAGTGAGCATGATAATGGAGGATTCCTTTTTCATTAACAATCTTCATATGGATAATTACAATGAGTCGCAGGCCACTCTTCACACTTATGATAGATTTTCCATTTCCCTTATGAGAAATATCTCTTTGTCGGTCCTAGTGGGACCTAAGGCTATGAATGTCTCATTTGTAGTGATTCTAGAGTCTGACTTGTTCAAGGCTAGGCTATCCATTCTATGGCTAGCCTGCATACATGTAGTCACATATGTGTTGATGATGTTTTTTGCACAACAACAACTTAGATAGAATATGAAATCCTATCTCTCTTGAAAGGTAAATCTCTATCAGCAAGCCTCAAGAGATAACCCCAAGGTCTCTAATTTCAGGTCTTGACAATGCATAAACAACTTAGTGATAAATGTGAAAATGTTGGTAATCACAATGGGACCTTACTACAAGCAAACTATTGAATCTCAATTTATTAGATCTAGCAATATGATGATACTTCAATCCTAAATTTACCCCAATAATCAAAGAAATAAAAAAAG
The DNA here is from genome assembly GCA_007258455.2 of Sequoia sempervirens. Taxonomy (NCBI): domain Eukaryota; kingdom Viridiplantae; phylum Streptophyta; class Pinopsida; order Cupressales; family Cupressaceae; genus Sequoia; species Sequoia sempervirens. The sequence goes on from VDFB02010413.1 coordinate 15,780, forward strand.
ATGAGGGTTTCAAAGAGATTTCTAGATTAATACTACTCCTAATATTAACAATGCAAATGACAAAACACTTGAAATGGGCCAATCCCACAAAACTGATTTCTACTTAACCCAGATGGATCTGCAATCTTGTAGAAACAGTGCAATCTTCTAAGGTGTTAGGATTTTCAGATCATGAACATTCATTCAAACAACCCTATTGCAATTGAAATGAATAAACCCTCACAATTGAACTAAGCACAATGAATAAAAAGGTCCAGGCTAACTTTGCAAAGCAACTAACAATCAGTTGGTTGTGAAAAGTATGGACCAGGGATTGCTACAACACTTCATATATCAAACCATAAACATCATTGAATCAGATCTAATTCTAAATATTAACTTTCCTCAAAGCAATTCTAAAGATAGAATAACAAGAACCATGCAAGAAAGAAAAACACAAGTATGGCACCAAATCACAATGTCATTACTTGAACCAAATTATCCACTGTAGCAACAATTCCAACTTTTTGTTACAATATTTGCTTGAGAACAACTACTTGCTAACTCTTGCTCTACTTAATTCGTTCTAACTGTCTCTATATTTTTCTATATCTATACCTATGTCTAGCCCTTACAAATGAGGCAAAATGCCATATTTATAGAACCCCTCAAAACATGTCAGCCTAGATAGGTTTTACATTAATAATTTAGGCACAACAAGTCGGCCAAGAGAAATTCAAAATAAAATAGAATATGCATTAAATGAATGAACTTCATCCAGGTTGACCTGGGATCTCCAATGTAGCTCAGACCAATGCATGCCAAATAATAGGGAAGCACAAATCTCGATGTAGCCCATCATTAACTACCTTCCCCTTTGTCTTTATTCCGATCCAACATTTCATGAACTTTCAAAAGCACCCTATCCAAGTTGGCCACAGGTGGTAAAGGAAAAACCTTAAGTCGACTCTCAATTGATGTAATTTCTTCCCTAGATTGTTTCACCGACTTATCCCACTCCACCTTATAAGTTAGGTATTTATCAATGACAACAATATAGGTGGCCGCATCATCCAACTAGTGCTCAGTAACAGAATCATCACTGACTAGAGCATAAACATCATGCCATCACTTTCTCAACTGTTCCAAACTCAAATATTTAGGGGCAATCTTCCTTCTCCCTGTCATAATCTCAAAGAAAGTATATATGCATAAAATTGGTCATGTTTATTCATTCCTGGCATTTAATTAAATATTTATTATTTAATTAATTTTTCTAAAGTCTTCTACAATGTAATTAAATTTAATCAATTTAATTATATTGTTCATTCATTTTCCCACTATAATCAAATAAATTTATTTGATTTGATTATTTCATATATCTACTTCATTAATTAAATAAATATATTTTATTTATTTAAATTAATTATCATCTGTTTGAATTTAATTAAATCTTTCGTTTTAATTAAATTTAAATATTTCTTTTCTTCTATTTTAAACTTTCTTCTAATTAATTAAATTAATTTCATACACATGTCATTTCTTCAAATTTAATTAAATATTTTATTTAATTAAAGATCTTCTGCTTTCTTCAAATCATAATTAGATATTTTATTTAATTATGAAATCTTCTAATTTCCTCAAAATCTTAATTAAATATTTATTTAATTAGGAAAAATCAACTTACATCCATAAATAAATAAATGAATTAGATAATTCATTATTTATCTTCTCAGTATCTTTCCATTATCTTCTAAAAAAGATGATTTTTAATCATCTCATCTTATCTCTTCCATGAAAATTGAAAAATCTTGCTTTATTTGATTTCTTCTATTTCTCTCCAGTCTCATCCATCTTCGACCATTCGATCTGTTAGGAATTATCACAGCCATTGACCAACCCAGCCAATCAAAATCCTTGAAAAACTCTATAAATACATGTGCGAATCCAAGCATTTGGGACACACGAACATATACACAATTACGCTTACGCATTTGCATATTTAGCATTTCAACAATATTCATATCTTAGCCATAATCTGATCATAGCATAGCATAATCTTGCATTTTAGCATAATATGCACTTTAGTTTAAATCTCATTCTCTAGTAGTCCATTTTGTTGAGCTTGGCATCATAAAATATGAGAGAAAATCGAATCAACGAAACGCTGGAGATAGAGAGCAATAGAACGACTTCGAAGAAGCTGCCATTAACAGTTTGTTTATCTTTTTTTCTTTCAATTTCTTTGATCTATTTTTTTATTGATTGTGTTTTGAATCTTTTATAATTGAGCATATTTTCATACACACATAAAATGGCGCCCACCGTGGGGCACATGCCCTGATTTTGACATTTTTCTGTAGAACATTTTGACAGGTTTTTGCATTTTGGAGCTCGGCATTCAGAAAAATTTCGCGTTTTAGCACATCCGACACTTTTTGCACTGCATCTGGGGGATTTGATTCTTCTATTTCACAGGTTTTTTTTTTAGCGCATCTGGTGACTATTCTGGCGCTTCTGAGGGATAATTTAGCGCATCCGAGGGTCAGAATAGCACATATAGTCTCATCGCACTTCTGCATTTAATTAGAATAGTGCATTTAAGAACTGTCTTAGCACATTTAAGGGTTAAAGTAGCACATTTAAGATAGATTTCAGAGCATTTCATCTACAGATTTACACCTGCACTTAATTAAAACAACGCATATAAGGACTGTTTTAGCGCTTTTAGATTTTTTTGGTAACACATTTACTGTCTATTTCGACGCATTTACTATCTGTTTCTGCGCATTTGAGGTCTGTTTTAGCGCATATGAGATTTGTTTCAGTGCATATATTGTGTGTTTTGGTGCATATGGGTTGTAACACAAAAATTGAATTCTGAGTCTGACGCCTTCCGTAGACATAATTTTCTCTTTTTAAAAAGAACCAATCCTAGGATAATCACATCTGGATAAAATGAATCAATCCTAGGATAGACATGGAATTTAAAATGAAGCAATCCAGGATAGTCACCACACAAGGATCTTGCAGTTAAAATTGAACAACTTGTTTTTGTGAAGCAATATCTTCACTTTGATTAGATCATTGTGATTTGGGTTTAAAAAGAACATTTGTTTGCTTTGACTGTGGCAATAGGTCTATGCTCGCCCCTTGACTGGGTGATAAAAATACCAAACTTTCCTTTTCAATTTCATGAAACTTTACTGCTTTAATTACATCCTTTAGAGAGCCTGCCATAGTGGGAAAAACTACTCACCCTACGGGAAATGCTTCAAGTGGGTTCAAGCCAAAGCCAGGCCATTCCGCCCCACTATAAAATTTAAAGAAAATCTGGGGAAACCCTCTTTTTCCAGTAGTGTGCAAGATAACCATCCCCAAAGCCTTTGTTCTAAAGATTGGGAGGTCTCCTGAGGGAGTTTATTATTGCCGCACCGAATGGAAACCCTTACTACGAACCTAGTGTAGTAGCCAGCCGAAGTCAGTTTCTGAACATCCTAATAATCACAGTGCAAGGGAAGGGAAGAATCTGCCCCCAAGATACTCACCATATAACTGCCAAGGATAGTTTGCTCAGAGGATCCGGTATCCACTTCCGTCACTCAGAGTACGCGCTTGGAAAAGAAAAAAACATTGGCGCCCCTTCGGGGGTGACACGGTTGTGTGAGTCGACGCAGTTCTAAGATGTGGGTTGTTGATTACTAGGATGACCTACTTGAGTATTAAGAGTGAGTCTTCCTGAATTGTATTTTATGTATTAAACCTGTAAAAACACTTGTTGAAAACATTTTTCATACACTTGATGTTAGTATAGGGTTTTAACAACAACTATTTTTCAGAATGTTTGTTATGTATTCCATTACATTAACTTAGATAAAAGATCATCCGAAATGGACATGAAAAACAACAACTGAAATCATTCAAACACAACAACTGTTCGTATCTTTGGTCCAGTAGAATTCTAATTTTTCTCCCATGCTTAGAGAGTGGAAATCAACAAAATTTGTCAAGAAATCAGTTTCCAATAGGATCAAGAAACCTTTAGGGTACAAGAAAACATTGCAAAGGAGAAAATTTTTGTATAAAAGTCAACACGTCTTGCTTCATTACCATGGATTTCTTCATAGATACCAAGACTTTGTTAGGGGATTCATTGATGAGTACGTTGTAGATCCTTTGGATTCTCGAGCTTATTATCAGATATTAGCTCTATCTCAATGGCATAATATTAACCAACCTATTGAGTTTGATAATATACTAGAACCTTCCATTGAATATCCGTCTCATTCGAGTCATATCCTTCAGTGATTTTGAAACCTTTCTTCGAAAACAAAGATCAAATCTTTAAGAGTGCACCTTCCAAAACAAATTTTTGATTATTGATTCAACTTCCCCCAATAGGATTTTGACATCCTTCATCATTGGAAGCCACAATCAAAAATTAGGAACATCTTTGATCATATCATCGGATTCCCATCTTATCAGATCAAGATATCATCACTATCGCACTTAGCAGAACTGTGGTCTAAGTTTAGAAGAACTTTTCAAAATCACATGCCTATCTTTACAAGGTCTCAATACAATAAGTCGAAGGACGAGATCCAACAAGAAGGTCATACCAAAACACTCAAGAAGAAGGTGAAAGCAGTAATCCCCTTTACAGTATAAGTCATAATCCACTTTTCAACAACGACATGGATAACAGAGAAGAAAATCCATTCCACAAGTACAAAGCCATAAACAATACTCCTATAAATAGTGATGATGAACACAAGGATGAAGTCCACCTTAGGGAGGCTGAGCAAGATCCTAAATTTCATAAAGCCATAGAAAAGATCTTGCAACGCGATAAAGAAAAATATTTCCTCTATCTAGCTGACCAAGGAGCTAAATTGCCACATGACTTAGATACTGAGATTTTGAAGAACAAACCTGAAGAAACACCCCTATCTGATCTTAGTGCTTTGACTCAAAAAATTAAGGCACTTCAAGGACAAGTTAAAGAATTACAAGGGGGAACCACCACAAAGAAATATACTCTTGAGGAAATTTGTCCTTATCCTTTCGATCGAAGTCTCAACATGATTCCATTTCCCAAACATTGCAAAATTCCAAGATTTGATCATTAAAATGGGAAATCAGATCCAATTGACCATGTTAGAGACTTCTGAAACATGACATTAGAGTTTGCTCATGAGGACACTTACTTGATGCGGTTGTTTCCTAGGAGTCTTGGAGCTCACTCTATGGAATGGCTATCAAAGATTACACCTCTCGTCAAGACATTTGAAGAATTAATCAATTTGTTTATATCACAATATGCTTACAACATCCAACACCAAATCACTATGATAGATCTTTGCAAAGTTGCACAAAAACTTGGTGAACATTTTATTACTTTTCTTCAGAGATGGAGAAGAATATTCGCTAGATATCCACATCTTGTTCCTAAAAAGGAAAAGAAGGTCACCTTCATTAACAGCTTGAATTCAGAAATGAGCTATCGTTTGAATTTACATTGTCCTCCCTCTTTTGAGAAATTGATTGAAGATTCTATCACCATTGAAAGTGCTCTGGTTAAAAGAGGAATAATAAAACTTGACAAGGACAACCCTAGCTCATACAATCATCATAACAATCAGGACAAGTCTAAATTTTGGACTCGCAACAAGAACATGGTGAATGATGGTGTTGTTGATGCAAACCATGTCTCGACTAAGCCATTTGTCCTTAGTACTCCAAGAGCTCCTCGCAATAACAATGTCAATTCAATTACGAACCAAGGAAATAATCCTCATCCTCTGAGGAACAATGTGAATCAACATTCTACTCCCAATCAAGGGACTGCCAACAATCAAGGTTATCAGGGAACCAACAATAGAAACTCCTTAGGGAATACCTCGAAAAAAAATCCACAAATATTTTTATTCTTCTCTAGTAGAAGAACTTTCACTCCATTGGGTCAATCTGTGGAATTTGCATTCAAAGAGTTGATGGCTAAAAATGTCATTACATTGCCACCTCAACGAAACTATGAACCCAGTGTGAAGCCTCCATCATGGAATGAGGCATACTATTGTGATTATCATCGGTGCAAAGGTCATCGCACAAATAACTGTCAAGCCTTGAAGAATGCCATCCAAGACTTAATCGAAAATGGCACCATCACAATAGAAGGACATCAACAGTCAAATGAAGACCACCAATCATTTCGCAACCCTTTACCCAACTATCAAAAAGGTGAGTCTTCTGGAAAAAGTGTGAATCATATTGACGATTCGATAATCAATCATATCTACACCAACGATGAACAGGTCAATGTTATTAAAGTCAACAAAAAGGTGGAATATAGGGAAGTCAATGCAACAACAAGGGCAAAAGCTAAAGTTGTCTTAAAAGGTGCTTCTTCAAAATCCATTGGACCTCCACCTCAACATCAATATGATCTAGTTAACCAACTTCTGAAAACTCCCGCTCAGATTTCCATCTTGGAACTCTTGAAGATTTCCCCAGCACATAAGGAAATTCTTGAAAAGGCCCTCGTTGAAACAACTGTATCCACTGATTTGGATGTGGACCAATTTCAAGCCATGGTAGGACACTTGTCTTCACCCACATGTCTCTCATTTTATGAAAAAGATGGCATTTGCATAACTCATCCCCATAATTCATCATTATACTTATAAGTCATGGTTCACAAGTTTCGTGTCAGACAAGTTCTAATAGATGGAGGTGCTGGTTTGAACATATGTACCATGAAGTTGGTTACGGCTTTAGGATTTTCTGAGGACTCCATTGATCTCAAAAGAAAGATTACTATTAAAGCCTATGATGATGAGGAAAGAGCATCCAAGGGTTTAATCATGCTACCAATCAGAGTGGGACCTGTTATCAAAAATACTTTCTGTCAAGTATTAGACCATGATCTTGCATACAACATCTTGTTGGGTCGTCCTTGGATCCACGAAATACAAGTTGTCCCATCCACCTATCATCAATGTCTTAAGTTTCCTTATGATGGACAGGAAATCATGATACTAGCTGATAATTCAAAAATTCAAACTTGTGCCCATATCAAAGCCAATCAAGATACTTTGGTTCCTAACAATCGAGAAGCTCATGCTAGTACTTCTCTCAAGATTGATGTGTGAATCAGTCAATTAACCAATAGTTTTGACAGGAAACTAAAATTCAAGGACCATGGAGTCGGGGAATACTCTCTCTTTCTGTCTAATTTACTGACATCACCTCGGTCCCAAGGACAACCTTCCCTCACACAGCATCAAATATTAGTAGCGTCTACATTAACGCAACCACCAACAGATAGAGAAATTCTAAACTAGCTCTATAAAGATGAAGATGAAATAGTGCTTAATGTCATATTACCAACAGATAGATATGGAAAAGGGTATACAATCATGCAAAAGATGGGATATGATGGTAATGGTCCTATCGAGAAGAGGAAAGAAGGAGTAGTTGAACCTATAAATCCTCTAGGACTTGCTGTGAAAGAGAAAACCGGATTAGGTTATGATGCTACCTCAAAAGAAAGAACATCCAAACAACTGCATGACACTGTTCTCACATTGCAAGAAGGTTCAGATTCAAGAGAAGCATGTTTGGAAACAATTCATAATTTTGTGGATAATAACTCTGACACAGACTCTACTGAATATGAATGGGACACCATCTACAATGATGAGTTCTAGAGGGATAAAGAGGTTGATGTAATACACAAGTATACCCCAACTCTAATTGAAGGTGAAGGGTTAGGGTCCCAACCACAAGAATCTAAACTACAAGGTGACTATGATTCTAGTGATACTGAGTCAGATTTAAATGAACAAGATTATCATGAGAGCAGTACCATCATTGAGCCACCTCATACCTCGAACCCTACAGTAAACTATGTTATGACCATAACCATAGCCGATTTCACGCAACCCGATGACCCGCTATCTTTGATATATCCTGATTTTATTGATTGGGATTCATCTAAACCTATTGACATACCTATGTTTCCAGGTGATGAATCTATCGTCAACTTCCTTTCTGCAGATGACATAAATGATTGTTCCACTAGCGATTTTCAGCACAAAGTCTTCAATCAGGAGAGTGTCAAGTCTCCTAGCTACAAAAATAAAAATAAAAAAGAAAGATCTAATGGTGAAAACTAGAATCTGGTAGTATAAGATCAAACAAAAGATAAAATAAAGAGCGTATCGGATGGTGAAAACCTTTTTAAGGCACCAGACAATGGGAATCTTGACACTCTCCTGGAGCACTACCATGAGCGATCGCCTATCTTGATCGAGCCTACAAATGCTATCAATCTTGAAACTTTAGACAAACCAAGGATCTTATAGTTAGCTGCATCCATGATGGAGAAAGAAGTACGAGAGTTCATAGATTTTCTAAGAGCAAATCAAGTCAATTTTCCCTGGTCTTATGCGAACATGCCAGGTCTTGATCCTGATCTTATCACGCATCACTTGTCTATCAAACCAGGGGCTAAGCCTATAAAATAAAAACTCAGAAAGATGCATCCCCATGTTGCATTATTGGTTAAGGAAGAACTGAGAAAACTCCTCGATGTGGGCTTCATAAGATCAATTGACTACGCAGAATGGATCTCTAACATTGTTCCTGTATCTAAGCTGGATAAAAGTGTCAGAGTGTGCACAAATTTTAGAGATCTTAATAAAGCAGGTCCTAAGGATGACTTCCCACTTCCGAACATTGACACTATAGTTGATCTGACAGCTAGCCATGCCATGTATTCATTAATGGATGGTTTTTCTAGCTACAACCAAATAAAGATTGCACCCGACGACTAGGAGAAAATAGCTTTCACATGTCCATGGGGAACTTACTGTTGGAACGTCATGCCTTTTGGTCTAAAGAATGCTAGGGCTACTTACCAAAGAGCCATGACTATGATATTTCATGACATGATGCACACATTTATGGAAGATTATGTAGATGACATATTGGAAAATTCACACACCAGAGAGGAACATCTGGAAGTATTGTCTAAAATATTTACAAGATTGGAGAAATTCAAAGTTTGTCTAAATCCCAAGAAATGTGTTTTTGGGGTCACATATGGAAAACTCTTAGGGTACATTGTTTCAGAAAAGGGAATTGAAGTAGATCCTGCTAAAGTTCAGGAAATCATGGAAATGCCTTCCCCAAGGAACATCAATCAATTGAGATCACTACAGGGACGACTTCAATCTATAAGAAGGTTCATTGCACAACTGGCTGACAAAAGTCTACCTTTCACACATCTACTGCATAAGAATGTTCCTTTCAAATGGGATGACAAGTGTGAATTGGATTTTCAACACATCAAACAGTACTTAATGACTCCACCAGTCCTAGTACCACCAAATCTAGACAAGCCACTGATGTTGTATATCGCTGCAACAGAGACATCCTTGGGTGCATTACTAGCACAAGAAGACCACACAAGGAAAGAATGTATAATTTATTATATCAGTAGAACACTAACAAGCCATGAACTCAAATACACTTCCATTGAGAAGGCTTGTCTAGCAGTATTCTTTGCTTCACAAAATTTTTGGCATTACATGTTAACTCATGCAATCAATCTTGTTTCAAAGATTGATCCACTAAAGTATCTGTTAAGCAAAGCATCATTGACAGGAAGGATAGAAAAATGGGTAATGATTCTGAGTGAGTTTGACATCCATTATGTTGATCACAAGGCAATCAAAGGACAAGTTATCCTTGATCAACTAGCTGAAGTACCACTGCAAGCAAACCATCCTCTGCATATTGAATTTCTAGATGCTGATGTCTTTTCTGCAGAATCCAAACAACCATGGTCCTTATATTTCGATGGCTCTTTCACTCAACATGGATCGAGGGCGGGCATACTCTTTGTCACCCCTCAAGGACACACCATTCCTCGATCATATAGGCTGATGTTTCCATGCACCAACAACATAGCCGAATATGAAGCATTAATCACTGGACTAAAAATAGCATTGGAATGGAGGATTATAGAATTACAAATGTATGGTGACTCACAGTTAGTCATTAATCAGATCAATGATGATTATCAGACCAAAGATGACAAATTGTTGCCATATAAAAAGATGGTTGATGATTTCAAGAAGTACTTTGTGGACATCAAATTCACACAAATTCCAAGGCTTGATAACAAAGCATCCGATGCCATGGCTACGATCGCATCATTGTTACAACTCATAGAAAATCAGGCTCGCTATGAATTTCTGGTGGAACAATCATTTACGCCTGCTTATGACACCCCTGAAAGCCAAATCATTTGCCACTTGGTAGGATCTGAGTCACCTTGGTATGACAAGATTTATGCCTACCTAAAAGATGACATTTTACCACCTGATTTATCCTGTAACCAAAAGCGAAATTTTATCTGCCAATCCTCTCGCTATACCCTTATCGCCGACACCCTTTATCGCTGTGGTCTTGATGGTACTTTACCTCGATGTCTTGAACGTGATGAATCTGACAAAGCTTTACAAGAAGTTCACGGTGGCATTTGTGGTACTCATTCGAGTGGATTGACCTTATCCAAAAAATTGATTAGAATGGGTTACTACTGGCCTACAATGGAGAGGGAATCATTCACTTTTGTGAAAACATGGTCAAAATGTTAGATTCATGGGAATCTCATTCATGCTCCTGCACAAGAACTTCAACCGTTCACGCTGACCTGGCCATTCTCCCAATGGGGGTTAGATCTAGTGGGTAAGATTCATCCTTCCTCATCAAACAGCCACAATTTTATCATTACAGCAGCGGAATACTTCACCAAGTGGATTGAGGCAGTACCTCTCACTAAGGTGACTGAAAAACAAATCTCAACTTTCATACTCAACTATCTCATTTGTCGGTATGGCATTCCCAACTCCATCATCATAGATAATGGAAGACCATTCAAGAATCAGGATGTTGACGAACTTTGTGAATGATTCCACATTCAACACAGGTACTCAACACCTTATTATCCACAAGGGAACAACCAAGCAGAGGCCTCAAATAAAACAATATTGAAAATATTGAAAAAGACTGTGAATGATGCAGGAAAAGATTGGCATGTTCAACTTAATCCCGCATTGTGGGCTTACAAAACTAGCATCCGAACGCCAACAGGAGCGATGCCATTTGCTCTTGTCTATGGAGCAGAAGCCATTCTACCTCTAGAAGTCGAGATTCCATCACTCAGGGTCTCACTGAAGGGTCTCATAACTGATGATGAATACAGAGTTTCTCGATTGCAAGAGCTGGAACTTCTTGATGAGAAGAGACAATGAGTAGCTAACCATCTAAAAGCCTATCAACAAATGATGTCTCGTAGCTATAATCACAGAGTCAAACCACGTACCTTTTAGGTTGGTGATCTTGTTCTAAAAGAAAACCCACACAATTAGCAAGATAGAGAAAAGAAGGGAAAGTTTGAACCTAATTGGCTGGGTCCTTATGTGGTCATAGCAGTGTACGGTTCAGGAGCATACAAGTTGTCAATGCCAGAAGGGGATCTATTTGATGAACCCATCAATAGCATGCACCTAAAGAAGTATTATGTCTGAAATAGTCATCATCATCCATAAAATGTCTTGAAGAAATCTAAAAATAAGAAAAAGTCTTGAATTTTTTTTTTTCAAAAACATCAGAAAAAGTCCTAAAAAAAATACAAAAACATCCATAAAATGTCCTGAAGAAATCCAAAACATTAGAAAAAGTCTTGAAAAAATGGTTACCTCGATGAAAACCTGGCAAACAAGCATCTCGGTAGCAACAAAAAAAAAAATGCAATAAAAATAAATAGTGAAAATCTGGCAAACAGACGCTATTTGTAGCTCTCCATTTAATAGTTCATGTTCTGCACTTGGCTTCTCAGCCTTCATTTTCATGCATCTTTCCATCATCTTAGGGCCATACTAGCATCATGCTATCTAGAGCGATAATGTCTTACCATGGCTTGATTATTGTACATATTCATTTCGGCAAATGGTGTCAATACTGGGGGCAAACGTTGACATACTGGGGGCAATCAACTTTTGGGTTTTACAAAAACAGCTAGACAATAACATCAAAATCCAATCTTATGTACAAACAATCCAAACTTATGCACACCTATCCAATCATTGATCTATATCCAAAAAATTTTCAGCTGCGTACCATATCATGACTCATATCATGATGATCTATAATCTGAATAATGTTTGGAATAACAGTATTTCATTTTGAACAATGGTTGTTTGATTTTTGATATCATCTCTCTGAAGCTCTCTCAATGATGTACTGAACTAGAGTGGTGAGGAAAGAGAATGATTTTTCTTTGTCTATTGTCTTGAGATTAACTGGCAATCTGGTGCAAATATGTCGCGAGACATGATTTCCAAAGCAATATCATTGATGACAGTTCCACATTTGCATCAGAAGGTGATTAATATTTGTCTATTGATGCAAGGAATGCTCAGGTCATCTTGGTTCAATTATACCTTGATGCTTGTGTTTACTTGCTATATCAAAAATCATGAAAGTTGTGCTCAGGTCATCATTGGTGCTAATTTACCCTCTGATGCTTGTACATACTTCCAACATTTTAAAATGCTCTATGATGATTCAAGAATGCTAACAAAAGGCTCAACAAATGGTTGGTTTCATTTAGTTGCATTTCATCTCGCTCATTGTACATATCTGCATACTGGATTTGCATCAGAGTTTTTGAAAGGTTGGCAAGAACATCAATGGCTGCCATGTCTCTTTGGACTATTTGTGGACATTCGAACATTTGTTTCATCATCACCTTTCATAATTCATATCATTAAAATTTTATCATTCATATTATTTTCATTTTCGCATCCCATTATATCATTCCATCCATCACTTATCATTTCATATATCATTTCATTTTTATCATATCATTATTTGCTCCATATCATTTCATTTTCATTCATTTCTTATCATTTCATTTATCATTACCTATCATTCCATTTATCATTATCATTTCATATCATTTCATATCATTCAAATCCTTTATCATTTCATTATCATTCATTTCATTATCATCTCACATTCATTATCATTTTATTATAATTATCATTTCACTTATCATTTATCATTGCATTTAATTATCATCTCACGTTCATTATCATTTCCTTATCATTATCATTTCATATCATACAAATCCTTTATCATTTCATTATCATTTATTACATTTATCATCTCACATTCATTATCATTTTATTATTTTTATCATTTCGTATCATTCAAATTCATTACCATTTCCTTATCATTTCGTTATTATTATCAATTCATATCATTCAAATACTTTATCATTTCATTATCATCTCACATTCATTATCATTTCATATCATTCAAAATCTTTATCCTTTCATTATTATTCATTATCAGTATTATCATTTCATATCATTCAAATTCTTTATTATTTCATTATCTCATTATTATTTATTTCACTTATCACCTATCATTTCATTATTTTCACTTATCACTTATCATTTCATTCTTATTCGTTTCATTATCATTTCATTTCATTTTATCATTGCATTTCATCATCATTTACAATACAATACATTTCATCACGTATCATTTATCATCTCATTATCATATCATTTCATTATCAATATTATCATTTCATATCATTTGTCACATTACATTCATATCATATTTTCAATTATCCTATCATTTTTTTCATATCAAGTCATATTACAAATTCATGATGCATATCATAACCACAAACATTCATTTTCCATCATATTATCATTTTCCATTTGAAAATACAAAACCAAATGTTCCATACATGCATATTCATATCATTTTCCAAAAATGACATCTTTCATAAAACATATCAAAAATCTCATAACATATTTTCATAATCATATCATAAGTCATCCACCTGCATGACATCATTAATATGCATCATTCATCATTTTTTTCATCATCATCATAAAACCATAATATCAACTCATCGTGCATATCATGTTAGTCATCAAATCATTCCAAATGCATATCAAAATACCATAACATATCGAAATAAATGTATATCACATCATAATCTCATAAATGCACATCACATCATAAAAAATCATCACCGCTGCATATCATCGCTCATCATAAATAATACAAATGTTCAATGTCCAATGAAACTAAAAAGTCCAAAGAGAGATACATGGGATATGATCAAAATCAATATACATGCTCCAAAAATAATATACATGTGTGAAATACATATAACATCAGTTGGTCGATGCCCTTGATGGAGCTAGTCCGAAAGGAGGTGGTCTGCCACTGGTACCTACATTTGGATCCCGCCGAGGCCTAGTAACCCCCATGCTCTGAGTGGTTGTCTGTGACCTGCTCCTGGTCCTATTGCGAGACCATGCGAATGGCTCCCTATGCTTAGGAGGACACAACTCCTCATATCTGACATGATAGTACTTAGCCTCCCTTGCCATCTCCATGCCCTCAGTGATAGCATCTCACAAGGATGCACTCTCTACAGTGCCCATGAGCCTCTGAGCGATGTCCTCGGCCTCCACTTCCCTTTGCCTCAATGCATCCCTCTTTGTGATCAGCTGGGCTATCTGTGGGTTTGGGGCAGGCTATGATACCTGTGTTGGTATTGGAACCTAAAATTGTGCCTATACAAGTTGTGCCTGTAACTGTGCTATCACACTTTGTTCCTAACCGAGCTAACCCTGAACAACTTGCACCTGAGCCTACAGTGTGTCTATCTATGCCTGCTGTGATGAGGACACCCTGACAATAGTCTATGGTATACCGCTAGATATGGGTCTCTGTACAACCTGTGCACTGGCTAGGCTGTCCATCCTCTGCCTCACTTCCCTCTCCGCCTTCCCTCCATCATCTCCCCTGTCATCCCCACCATCTGAGATTTCATCATCTTTGTCACCCTCCTCATCACTGTCACTCTCCTCCCCCTCCTCTCCTCCACCCACCGCCTGCTCTCCACCAGCCACATCCTCTTGTCTCTCCACCTCGGCTTGTTGTACTACTGCAATCAGCCCTAGCTCATCAGGACATGTAAATTGTGGGAAGCGATGTGTATGGAAGTACTCTAAGTACTCATCTGACATCCTTGCATCTGTCACTTCTGGACTATATGCCCATACCTCAGCCTGCAAGCCCATGTACTCTATATAGGCCACCTAGTATGTAATGCATCGGCCCCATCCATGATCATCCTTGCGCCGCCCATAGTGAGCAACGCCCTGTGGCATCCCCTGCATGAATTCGTACTGTCTCTGCACTCGTAAGGCCAAAAATCTCTCAATAATATATGGCGTTTGTCCTATCAGATATCGGGGTATGCAAACATATGGCATCTCCAAATGATCTGTGTCCCAGGGCTCGCAATCTACATACGACCTCTATATCATTGCATCCACATCGTCCAATACAAGCCGCCAATACTCCAACTTTCCCAGCTTGGGCTGGAGAAGTGCACCTAAATACACACATATATATATGGCCTGCCTGGTGGCCTAGCCTTGGCACAGTCTGGCCTTGTCATTGTGATATGCTTCCATGCCCAGATCTGGAACAGCATCACACCACTGGCCAAACTCGTCAACCCTTGGTATACAACTTGATGTAGATCATGATATAGGTGGGCCAAAATGTAGCTCCCCCAGGTGTACCTCCGCGACTGCGTCACCATCCACTCCAACATCCTACCCCACCCAACCGAAAATCCCTTCGACCAATGGTCCGGTCCATGGAAGCCTCCAATGAATGCAGCCAACACAACAACTAAGGTTGGATATCTATTGAAATCCACCCATGTCACCGCAGATCCTCCTCAATGCATTTGTCCCTCCTATCTCCTTATGGTCATAAACCACAAGGGCACCTACCACAAGAATCCCTAGAATCCTGTACACATCCTCAGGTGTCACAATTATCTCACCCGTTGGCAAATGAAAGGTGTTATGATCAGAATGCCACCTCTCTACTAGTGCAGTCAACAATCCTCTGTTGACTCGAATCCCTCGCGGGATAGTCAACAAAGATCCTAGTCCGCAGGCACCTATCCACTATACCTCTGCAGGAGTCAGCTCTCCTATCCGCTCCTAACATATTGAGAACCGCTCTCTAATCTGGAGGTTGTCGAAAACCTCTTATTTTTGGTCATCACAAGGATAATTAATCAGACTCATACTACTGACTCATATCATGTGCTCTATCTATCAAGCAAACCATATCAATGACCAATATCAAACAAACCATATCAGTGACTCATATCAAGTGACCCCTATCCAATGACCCATATTAAGCGAACCATATCAGTGACCCATATCAAGTGACCCATATCAAGTGCTCTATCTAAGTGACTCATATCATTAACTAAATGCTAGATCTATCTATCTGAATATCCAAAGCAATCTACTCTATCATCATTATTATTCTATTTGTTTTTCTTTTTAGGAAAGAAAATTTATCAACAATCCAATCATTTTGTACTTCAGCCATGAATACATATACATTAAAAACCATCATTTACTATTTGGTTTTTATCATAGAAAACAAATTTATCAGAAATTTACTCTTTGTTTTTCATTCATGTGAAGCAAAGTTATCACACAATCAGTCAATCATATCAATCAAATCTTACTCTTTGTTTTTCATTTCTGAGAGACAAAGTTATCAGCTATCTACTCTTTGTTTTCTCTTCAGGGAAGCAAAGTTATCAGTTAATCATCAGATTTTCTATCGTTTCTACCAATATCAGCATGATGGCAAAATAATTTATCTATCTATTGACCAAGGAAGCAATGTACACCATCATTTTCATCACAATTGCATTATGCCAACATTTTTCCCAGATGCGCTAATCTGTGCCTCGGATGCGCTAAAACTCGAAAGAGCTACAGTTTACCTCGTAAGCGCTAAAAATCCTTATGCACGCTTGTGACACCTAAAAGTGCTAAAGTTTCTCCTATACGCGCTAAAACCTTGGATGCACTAAGATACCCCTCATATGTGCTATTTCATCATCTAAAAGCGCTAAAACATTATATGCGCTAATCTACCCTGCAGAAGCACTACTTCGTATCCTATATGCACTAATACACCCCTGTTGCAGCCAACCCCTAAATGCGCAACTCTGTACCCTAGATGCGCTAAACTTTCCTAGCCGGTTTTCAACCCTAAAAGCGCTAATCTACACTTCGTATGCGCTAGAAAAGCAAAGTTCATCCTACACCTAAAAGCACTAAAGAACACCCTAGATGCGCTAAACAAACTTTTGAAAGTGCTCAAACAGACCCGCAGATGCAATAAAATGGAATTTTTAATCCTAAATCCGCACCAAAACTTACAAAAAATCAATCAAAATCACACAATTTCCAATTAAAAAGGATGGAATCAACTCACCGGTGGTCCATATGCGGCTGGTCTCTGAAATCGGCAGGCACGCTCGAATCTGTGTGTGTGATATGGAATCAACATCTCGCTACGTCACTGTCAGAGCACGAAATTCATTGTAGTAAAAGGGTGCAAATGACTTTTACTTTTACCCTTTTTACCTTAAATGGGTCAATTAAGGTGGGTTTTCGATGAATTTTATTTTATTTTTCACCAAGGGAATCTTTTACACCAATTATCGGGAGCTAAATCACTGAATCGCCAGCAGATTGTCATCATCTAATCAAGTTTTGTTTATCATCCATGATTTACCTCTCGAGGGGGCATGATCGACATCAGCATCAAAAACATATCAGGGGCAAAAATTTTATTTTCTTTGAAGCAATGCGTTTCACACATCACTTCAAAGAGGGGCAAAATGTATTTGCATAAAATTGGTCATGTTTATTCATTCCTGACATTTAATTAAATATTTATTATTTAATTAATTTTTTCTAAAGTCTTCTACAATGTAATTAAATTTAATCAATTTAATTATATTGTTCATTCATTTTCCCACTATAATCGAATAAATTTATTTTATTTTATTATTTCATATAGCTACTTCATTAATAATATAGTTTATTTATTTAAATTAATTATCATCTGTTTGAATTTAATTAAATCTTTCGTTTTAATTAAATTTAAATATCTCTTTTCTTCTATTTTAAACTTTCTTCTAATTAATTAAATTAAATTAATTTCATAAACATGTCATTTCTTCAAATTTAATTAAATATTTTATTTAATTAAAGATCTTCTGCTTTCTTCAAATCATAATTAGATATTTTATTTAATTATGAAATCTTCTGATTTCCTCAAAATCTTAATTAAATATTTATTTAATTAGGAAAAATCAACTTACATCCATAAATAAATAAATGAATTACATAATTCATTATTTATCTTCTCAGTATCTTTCCATTATCTTCTAAAAAGGATGATTTTTAATCATCTCATCTTATCTCTTCTATGAAAATGGAAAAATCTTGCTTTATTTGATTTCTTCTATTTCTCTCCAGTCTCATCCATCTTCGACTGTTCGATTTGTCAGGAATTATCACAGCCATTGACCAACATAGCCAATCAAAATCTTCAAAAAACTCTATAAATACATGTGCAAATCCAAGCATTGGGGACACACGAACATATACGCAATTACGCTTACGCATTTGCATATTTAGAATTTCAACAATATTCATATATTAGCCATAATCTGATCATAGCATAGCATAATCTTGCATTTTAACATAATATGCACTTTAGTTTAAATCTCATTCTCTAGTAGTCCATTTTATTGAGATTGGCATCATAAAATCTGAGAGCAAAACGAATCAATGAAACGCTGGAGATAGAGAGCAATAGAATGACTTCAGAGAAGCTGCCATTAACAGTTTGTTTATCTATTTTTCTTTCAGTTTCTTCAATCTAACTTTTTATTGATTGTGTTTTGAATCTTTTATAATTGAGCATATTTTCATATACACATAAAGCAATGGATCCATTATACACAACAATTAGGGTATCATCAATCTGCCTCCTCTATTTGTAAATCTTCTCCAGAACCTTCTGCCTAATTTACAATGCTTCAAACCATTCCCAAGGTTCAGCAGCTCTGGAGGAAGGAAGAATTTTAACATTTACTAAACTTATCCCTGGTATACTCCATGATGGTTTTCATCTTCTACAGTAGAAGGTCTGTATCTTCCTTGTCTTGAGCTAATACCTCCTTCAACCAATCAATTTACCTCATAGAATCTTTCCTTGTTGATAAAATATTTTTAATAGCCTCATTTCCTTTGGTTCACACCCCTTGCAACCAATTTGCAGTGGCAAGAATAGAAGCCTTCATCTTTTCCAGCTTGGTGATAGTCTCTTGAGGTAAGGGATTCAAAGCAGAGGCGGAGGGGTTAATAGATTGCAAGGGTTTCATCAAATCCTCCAAGTATTTCCTGAGTTTCTCATTTTCCTTCTTCAGCTCCTGCTTAATTTGAATTTCCTTCCTCAATCTCCCCAAGATAACTGTGCTAGAACCCTGATAATCTTCAATATCCTATTCAATGGATGTAGGCCCCAAATTGATAGTCTGCACATTATAATCCTTTGCAGTTACCTCATCTCTATTCTTATCTGGAGCAAGATTTGTAATATGAACCACCTTATTGCTAGCCTCATCCCTTTCAATCTTGGAGATGACCCTAGCCTTCTTCTTTCCCTTGTCTTATCCAATCTTGGTCAAAAACTCATCCCAGTTAGGTGGAGTATCCTCTATAATGATTTTCTTTCTTTTTCTCTCCTTGTCCAACCACTCCAGAACAGTAGATTCCACCTGCACTTCGCTTTGTTTCTCTTTCTCTTGTTGACCCTTCGGCGCTTCCTCATTCAAACGCTGCTTCTCAGGAAATTTTTTGGCCTTACTCTCCTTTTCTTCAACATGTTCCTCCTTCTGCTCAGGTGATGGAATCCTTTCTGCTTCTTCTTCTCTTGGAGGTGATTTGATCTCCTCAGTCATAATAAGTGACTCGGCATAGGCAACCAAGGGAGACTACAATACCTTTTCTACTTCTACTTCAGCGTGGTAAAGCTCACCCTCATGAAATTCCTCTCCCTCAGTGTCTGGATGATCTCCGGCTTTCTCAAATTCACCTGGTTTTCTTTGAGCTTCATGGGAAGAAGGAACATCATCATGCTGCTCCTCATGAGAAGTGACTAGAGGAGGATCCGCTTTGGGCACACTATCCTTACAGGAAGGAGTCCTAGAAATCCTTGAATATACTTGTGTCTTTTCCCCTGAACTCTCTACATCTACCACAGGTGGAGCAACTTCCACTCCATCCTTGGAACCTGCCTTTTGGGATAATCTTACAATTCTTCTCCTCTTAGGCACAGGAACATCAACCTCGGGAATCTTCTTTTCAGTTTCTTTCTTTTCAAACTTCTTGGTCCTTGACCTTTTCTTAGCAACTGGCTTTCTTTGCTTTTCTGTTTCTTGGAATTCCTCCTCCTAAACATCTTTAATCTTGCTTTTGAAAGGGGAATCCAACTTAACTTTTCCCTTAGGATCTTGCTAATTTGATTCTTCGGAAGTGGAGTGAGGGTCCAAATCTCCCATTAGCTCATAGGTGCACTATACACCTTCATTTTCCAACTCCCATAGCTTATTCTTTAGCCACATTCTGGTGAACTTGGTGACTGGATCCATTAATTGCTTTAGTTTTGTCTTTTCCTCTAGCCAAGCCACATCACCCATCAGCCTGTCCTTTACTACCTCATAAGCATGACCTTGAATCAGATCCCCATCATCTTCAAGCTGATCAGGCACTACCTTCACATTATATAGTCAGATTGGTTCAACTGGAAGGCGAGAAAACTTCTTCTTCCTAACCTCATATTCATCGCTGTAATTGGCCTAGTAGTCCTCCAAATCAACCTTATGGCTATACTCTCGACTAGCCTTCTTTTGGGCATCACCTGTGATATCAAATCTAGACCTCTTGGAATGGAAAGATAAGCCAAGAGTACTCATCTCCTCCTCTGAAGCCTGGGCAGAAATAATGGAAGGACATGCCTATCCAGTGTCTATCCTCAAGGGGAGTCTCCACCAAAACTAGTCTTATGCTTGTCCCTTTTGACAATAGCATCAAAGTCACATATTTGTCTAGTGACTTCCAAAAGTATGATATGATCAGTGGGATACCTTGGAAGTCTATATGTAGCCCTTTGATAGCCATCAACCTGGATATATGAGAAGGTTGGGAATTGAATAAACTAAGCACCATATATCTTAATGAGTTCCTTGGCTTGGTTAGAAATCCTTGTGTACTCTATTCCCTAAAGCAATTTGGTAATATGCATGGTGAATGCATCATTCACCCTCCTGTAGTTCGAACTTCCCAAGTTTAATTGGGTGTACACCTCATAAATAATATCCTGTCCAAAGACACCCTTGGTACTCAACCCCTTGTATGGATGAAACCTTACAAGTGCATAGACTAAGTATGAGGTCATTGTGAAGGTCTTCGTTTGCAGCACATTGGACAACTGCTCATGGATCACTCTACTTATGACACCTGCCCAATGATAGTCGGTCTTTTCCTGTTCCATCCTCAAAATCACATGACACATCCAATTCTCAAACATACCAGCATTCTTCAATCCAACCACCCTACTGAGAAGAGTGATGGAATCATAATAATCCTTCTTGAACTTTGCCCTAAATAGTTGTTTAGGCAGCTTGGAATAATGAGACTTAGGCTTCTCTAGCCAAGAATTGATGAGTTGTTGAGATTTAACAGTTTGTTCTTCATAGTACTCTTGAGTTGCCTTCATGTTGAATGCCACCACATGAGATCTATCTGGCATATCAAAGGTCTGAGCTATGGAGACATGATTCAAGTTTGCCACAATCTTGCCTTAAGGACCAATAATTCTCTATGTATCACTATCATAGTGCCTGGAACACTCAATGACTAACTCATAACACTGCACTGTGGGAGGGAAACCAACCACATGTTCCAATCCTGATTCTAACATTCTCTTAGTCACCAGAGGAGGATCCTGTGTGGCCATTCTACCTTTGAACTCCTCATAGTCCCATAGTCCAACATTGGTATATGTTACTTCTGACCAGACATAAGTGATCTTACTCTCTGAGATTTTACTCTTGATGTCCATCTTAATTCTTTCTAATTCAGACACTGAAGATCCTTCCATGTCACCCTTAGCCTTCCCAACTATTACTTTGCTAGATTCAGCCTGCACTTGACAAAGAAACATTATAAAAATCACATCAACAAAGGTTAAACAATCAAAATCATCATTAAATCAGATTAAACCTCATATAGAATGATCATGTTAAACTTCACGTTTTAGGACCATCGGTGGAATCTAAGCTAGGGAGGAATTTCAGAAAATTCCAGGCCAGACGGATTCTAGTGGAATGAACAAGAAAACACCAATCAACAACTCAATCTGGTCATTATTAATCAATAAATAGCATGTGAGATTTCAAAATAGCATAAATAAATCATAAAATGCATAGCCATCCATTAACACATCATGCTATCTCATATTTCATCAAATTCTGGGAAAATCCGCCATGGACGGATTTCCGCGAAGGAAGAGATACTTGGAAAATTTTGGAAAAAATAGGGAATCAAGGATTTCGGGAAAATCCAGAGCCGATGGAAATCTGTGGATAAGGTGAAACTCCGAAAGTATGCAGATTCTGGGAAAACGAAGGAAATCGGGAAAATCCACCAGAGACGGAAAATCCCGAACTAAGGATGAAACCCGAACTTCGACACTAAATCACATTTTTTGCCCAGACTAATGGATCGATCATACATTTCGAGAATCTAGGCCCGAGACAAGTTTGATATGGGCCTCTAAAGGTTTTCTTAGAATACTAGGCCAATTCAAAATCATATTAAATATAAATGGTGATGCCCTAAATCAAACTCTACAAATCCGCCATTAATGCACAGGCAAGCTCAAGATTTAGGCATTTCAACTGCTAAGTGACTACTAGGGGAAATAATGACTCTCAAACAAGGCTCCCCATAATGCAAAGAAACAAATAAGCTCAAAAATTACTTGGGAGACCATGAATCAAACAATGTTATGCAACCCTAGCCACAAAAATGTTCAAATAATGCAGAGAATTAAACCCTGAGCAGACCGGAAATGCCAAAGCAATGCTAATCATTCATCAATCAAAAGCAGGGCAATTGAATACATATCATTTGATGCAACAAAAATCGAATGAGACAACAAATACCAATTTAATGGCACCCAGGGAAGACAACAACAGTAATGCTCAAGAAATCACCACTTAAATCGAACAATTCACCAACTCAGTGCCCTAAATCAAATTGAATTCCAAAAGAAAGCACTTCATAGCTCAATCGATGATAAACAACAAAGCATAATGGCACAAAAGACCACAAAGATCGGTTAAATACATTGTTCAAAGCTCATACGAAAACATTAATGCCACCGACAAGACAACCAGGAAAATCTAGGAACTCGACGACAGGACAGAATTTGGAAAAATCTGGCCCACGCAGAATTTTGTGAAGAACGAAAATCTCTGAACCATAGCATTCAGTCAGAATTTGAGCAAGATTCGGGAAAATCCAGCTAGGGTGGAAGGTCTCGAACTTCAGTGAAAACCTGAACTTAGCTCAAAACTAAAGATCTTCAATGAATAACTTAGGGAAATCACTTAGGCAATCAAAATAAACATTTAAGTACATGCCAAAGCAAGATAAAACCTCGAAGTGAAAGGGCCAAGACACCAAAAATGAAAGTGAAAGAGGGTTCTTGCTTTCAGCGGGACGTGTGTGCGAAAACTGCACAACAAATGGCAACTCTACTGGGAAATGCTCCAGAGCATTTGATGACGAACAGGAATTGAGAACCCAGAATCTCTGGTTTCAATCTCACTATCAGACAAACAAATAAAAATGCAAAGATTAAAGAATCAGAACCAAAGGGTAGACCGAACCTTCCAGAAATTGAAAATCCAAGTGTGTGCATATGAGTTCATTTCCTTCCTTGAGATACTGCAGAAACCAAGCTTAGTCAAGTCAGGCTACATAAGGATTCTAAATTCAAAAGCAACCTGGATAGGGCCTCTTTGCCAGTCAGGCATCTATAGCCCCGACGAGGTTATTGCTGTGACTCTCCTGAACATAGCTCCATTGCCAGCTAGGCATCTATAGCCCCAATAGAGATATTTAGATACTCCTGATAAGTTGAATTCATTCTTTTGATTTTCAATATTTCACTTTTCTTTCTTTTGATATTATTTTCGATGTTACTTTTCATTTCAACTTGTGAACAATGAAGTTCACATTCAGGGCTGAGAACCACAGTGGTGTTGAAGAACAAATAGGATTTTTCACCTGAAAAGACTTCACAAGGATCTTACGGAAACATCAAGATTCTTAAGATGTATGAAATATATAAGATTTTAGAATACTTCAAATTCAAATCAGGACCAGTGACCCATCTTCTATAAATCAAACATTTAGATTGTTTGGCAATAGCAAAGACGTCAACCATCTTTTCAAGATACAGGACTAAAGTCCACCAATAAAATACTTAGAACAATCCTAGATAATAATATATTTGCCATGCATGTGCAACACATCTAGGAGAAAACAAGAACACCCCCCCAAAGCAAGAGCAAAGCAAAAAAACCAAAACAAAACCAAAAGAAAACCTACACTAACCAAAACAAACAAAAGCAAAGTAGAAAGGGAAACCTACTCTAACCAAAGCAAAGCAAAGCAAACAAAACAGAAAGGAAACCTAATCTAACTATATACATAAAAAGAGTTGAAAACAACTTAAGACTGGAAATAATGCTTCAAATACTGCCCATTGATAGGTAGTGGGATATCCTCTCCAGTGAGAGTTTTCAAACGGAAATCATTATCTCCCAGAATTTCTGAAATCTGGTAAGGGCCAAGCCAAAGTTTATCAAATTTTCCATGTTCCCCCTTACGGTCATGGGCTTTGTCCCAGTAAAGAACCAAGTCAGAAATCCTAAAATCTTTTAACTTGGCTCTTTTATCAAACCATCTCTTGACTACCCCCTGATGTTTGGAAAATTTTTCTAGGGCTTTGTCTCTTTTTTCCTCAAGGTGTAACAATTCAACAAGTTTGGCCTCATGTCTATCCCCCTCATCATAATAGTCATTAATGAACTGTAAGGTGGGGATCCTTAACTAAATAGGAAACATAGGTTCTAACCCATAAACTAGGTGGTAAGGGGATATTCCTATGGAATTCTTATGTCTTGTATGATCTACCCAAAGAGAAAATCTGTGTTGGGTATGCCAATCCGTCGGATTTCTTTCTAACAATTTGTGAATAACAGTCAGGAGATTTTTGTTGGAAGATTCAGCCAAACTATTACGCTGAGGGTAATAGTTGGATGCAAACTTAATGATAATCCCATGATCAAAATCCCAATTAGAAAACTTCAACGATGAAAATGTAGGACCATTATCACAAACTAAAGACATAGACATCCAAAATGGTTAATGATACCTGATTCGATGAAATTCATTACCACCTCATAAGTGCATTGCTTGCAAGCAAGGGCCTCAGTCCATCTTGTAAAATAATTAGTGACAGTAAGGATATACCTGTGACCTGCAGAGGAAGGCGGATTGATTGGACCTATGAAGTCCATCCCCCACTATACAAAAGGTTTTACCTCAAAGACTAGTTGGAGTGGGAGTGTTGCATACTTCTCTCTGGTTCCCGCAGTTTGGCACACATGACAAGTTCTGACGTGGTTGTATGTGTCCTTAAATAGTGTAGGCCAATAGTAACTAGCTCTCAGAATCTGGTTCGCTATAGAAGGTGTTGATCCATGGCCTGTACCATATCTGTTGTGAAACTCCAACATCACTCTTTCGGACTTTTCCTTTCCTAGGCACCTTAACTAAACACCCTCATGATTTTTCTTATATAGAAAAACTCCTTTCAGCATGAAACTATCACTCTTTAAGCACAATTCCCTTCTTTGCACTGCATTAAGATGATCAGGACATCTCTGAGTCAGGAGATAATGAACGATGTCATCATACCACTCCCCAGGAGAGACATCCTCTAAATTGTAGTTCTGAGCTGTAAGATCAGGGCCTATCTCCGCCATTGTTTTTGTAAGTCCCTACCCTCTTACCAGCTTCATGGATTGAATCTCAATGTCATACTCTTATAACATAGTTACCCACTTGGCTCTATGCTCTCCTAACTCATTCTGCATCAACAACTTGACTGCAGAATCAAGGACTATGGCAAAGATTTTGTTTATGAGGATATAATGCCTAATTTTTTTTACAGCTCTAACTACGGCATAGGCCTGATTTTCCACACTTGGATATCTCAACTCCACATCCTTCAATGGTGCACTCATGAATGCTATGGGATGTTCATTTCCTTGATCCGATTTTTGAGTTAACATAGTAGCACAGGAGTGATCAGAAGCAAATGAATATATATAGAATGGTTTAGCATAATCTAGACTCACCAAAACCAGAGCTTCAACAATAGCCCTTTTATCTCTACAAATGCTTCTTTTTATTCTACATTCCATTCAAATTTTGCCTCCTACTTTAGCATTGCATTCAGTGGCTTGACTATTTCTGTGAACCCAGTGATGAACTTCCTCACAAAGTTGATCTTACCAAAGAACGATTTGATTTCTTTTTTGCTAGCAAGTGGTGTTATCTTGAGTATGGCTTCTATTCATTTTGGATCAATTGCAATTCCTTTCTTAGAGAGAACATGCCCCAAAAAATTACCTTCTGTAACTCCAAAGATGCATTTCTTTGGATTGAGGGATATCCCAAACTCTCTACATTTCTGAAAAACTTTGCACAAATCTGAGATATGACCACCTCTCTTCTTGGAAAAAACTGTTAGATCATCCATATAAATGATTATGCACTTACCAATTATGTCCTTAAAGGAAATGTCCATGGCTCTTTGGAATGTGGCTCCAACATTAATCAGGCCAAAGGGCATCCTCCTGTAAGCAAAAGTACCCCACTTGATGGTGAAAGAAGTCTTGTGTCTGTCCTCATACTACACCATGACTTGATTGTATCCTAAATAACCATCCAAGAAAGACATCATTTGAGATCCATTGATGATCTGGAGCACTTCATCCAGTGAGGGCACTAGATAATTATCCTTTTCTGATGCTCTGTTTAGGTTCCTGAAATCTACACAACTTGATTTCACATTTTTCTTTCGTACTGGAACCAGATTTGTAACCCAAATTGAGTTTCTGACTAGAAATATGATTCTTCCAGACAATAATTTCTGCACTTCCTTCTGTATTATGGGTTCCAGTAGAGCATTGATGGGCCTTTTCCTTTGTCTAAAAGGTTTCACTCCTAGATTGAGAGGGATAGTATGGGTTATGATTGATGTATCATAAGTCTTTAAGTCTTCATAACTCGAGGCTATCACATCTGGATATCTATGTAATGCATCGATGATTCCTTTCCTTTGTTCTGGATGCACACTTTTCCAATAAAGACATTTTTGACATCATCCTGAGATCCCATATTATATTTGTCACACTGTCCACTAATGGACTCTTTCTTGGTATCCTATTCTTGATCCCTGACCTTGTCTAGATCGAAGATCCTTTCTAATTGCACTATTCCTATGGGAATTGTGTTGGTCTTCAAATTGATTACCCCTTCCAAGTCCATCTCTGCTTCTTGGAGTTTCGTTTCATCAATCATTTGAGAAGCAAAAACATCCGTACTTGTGATAAAATCTAAGATATGCTTGTCATCTTCAAATACCTGGAAGTTGGTGACATTATCAAGTATTGAAGGTACTGGGGTTAGTTCCACCGTAAACTTCTTTAATCCAGAAAGAGATAGAGGTTGCAAGGTACTGGCT
This sequence comes from Sequoia sempervirens, assembly GCA_007258455.2. Classification (NCBI taxonomy): domain Eukaryota; kingdom Viridiplantae; phylum Streptophyta; class Pinopsida; order Cupressales; family Cupressaceae; genus Sequoia; species Sequoia sempervirens. The sequence continues at coordinate 43,662 of VDFB02010413.1, forward strand.
GCCTGAGCAAGAGAGTCAGCTGTTTGATTCTTACATCATGGAATCAACTGAATATTAAAGGCATCAAATCCTTCAATAATATCCCATACTCTGTGTCTATAGTTGGTCATGCTTTTGTCATGACAAGAGTATTGTCTCCTAACTTGCTTGACTACTAACTCAAAATCTCCAAAAACTTGCAAGATCTTAACCTTTTTTTTCAATGCTATTAACAGTCCATGAACCAAAGCCTCATATTCTGCTACATTATTCGTACAATGAAATTGAAGTCTATGAGTAGCAAAAAATGGCTTACCTCTTGGACTGATTAGTTCAAAACCTGTCCCAGCTCCCTGCTTGGATTTGGATCCATCAAATCTTAGAGTCTAGCAACCAACAACTACTGACTTCCTTGCTTTTTCACTTGCACTATTGCTACTGGATGGTCTTTCAGAAGGAATTACTCTTTTTCCTTTGGGATCCTGTTAGACATTCTGGATATCAATTTTGACTACTGAAGTGGGGTTGATACACTTTTGTATTTGTTCCACTGTAGCCTGGCATAAGCAACAATCCAATTCTAAATGAGAGGCATTATGCACCCTGCACCAATTGGGCAAGAGTAGCTCTCCAAAGTTCATTCATCTTCCCAACTGGACCTGATCTTCAATGCACTTCCAAATGAACTCTTGAAAATTATCTAGCAAACCCAGCTGGCTATCTTCCAGATCATCATCATCTTCAACTGGTTCCACTAAGGCTTTAGTACCACTAGATTCTACTGTGAGATCAGCAGACATTGTATGTAACATGAGTACCTCCTCTACATCTGACTCCTCAAAAGGAGTTGCAAGCATATAATTTCCCATACTTACTTCTGATATCAGAATTTCATTTGAGGTATTCTGATATTCTATAATCATGTATTTCATTCTAGGTTCTCTTTCAATTCTAATCTGGTTTGGAACTCCTTTTTAGGGAAGCCACATGTGAGAGTGATCAGTTGAGACATATCCATTCAAGGCCCTGGTGAAGTCTCTTCACAGGATTAATCCATAAGCATCAGGTATGTCAGCCACCTGTATATTGATAACCTGCTGAATTCTAGGATCAGAAGCAACTTGCATATGAATCATATTTAACTCTTGTACAACATTTACTTCAGCCATATCCAATTGTGTAACTTTCTTTTGTGAGTCGGCAGGAGTAATACCCATAGCTTTATAGACACTGAAGGGCATAACATTGGTTGAAGCACCAGAATCTAACAAACAATTATGCAGATTCTTACTGAATATTCAAACAGAAATCAGGAATGGAGGTGTGTTTGTCTTCCCTTGAAACAGAGTTAAGGGAGTATCCACTTGAGCAACTTGAGTCTTGTCCTTCTCTTTTCCCTTATCCCTAGGAGGCACGTGGACCTGATTATGAGTCTGATTTTTCCTTCCTAATGATTGAGAACTAGATGCTCTATTGACACTTTCACTAATTGATTTATCTTGTGACATGGAATTTGCATTATAAGCTCCTAGAACTACATTCCTAATGGTTGGAACTCTTAATAACTCAAGTGCAAATAAACTTACCTTTCATTTTCTGAGTTCTTCAGCAACATATAGAGCCAATTGTTCCTCACTCAGGTCAGTAGGGGTCTCCTTTGGGTATTCCATCACCCTATCCTTGTTTGCATAAGCACCTCTCCCTTTCAGCACATCAGCATGCCCTTGATCTTGAGATAAATATTGTCTGGACACTTGAGGCAGTGATAGATTATTGCTAGCATTAGGATCTGGAGACATGCTAAAATTGTTCGGTGGAATGCAAGTAGTGAAGGGACCTCCAGCCTGTGGACGTTTATGTGGCAATTCCCTTAGGTTATACTTCTTGACAGGTCTTTGAAAGGTTTGTACTTCTTCAACATAAGCCTCTTCTTCATCTCTGGGACCATTGTCATTTACTAGATTCTCATCAAATAACTGTGTAATTTCATCCCCGTTGCATACCTGGTCTGCCTCTTCCTCCAACTGGTCAGATCCCTCTTCAGGTACATTCTCCTTACTTTGTGGAAAAGAAGTATGATTCAATACCAACACTGGTGAATCATAAGGAACATATGGTACCATTTTCTGACTACCTACATTATTCTCCACTTCATACTGGAAGATTGAGGCTGCTATTTGGAATTCTTGACAATCTAACTCAAAATGTTGACTCATTTTATGGAGCCTACACCATCCTGATAAAGCAGCCTCAGCTAGATATACACTGCTAGGAGGCTTCTCTTGATTAACTAGCTAATTGACAAACTAATTGATGGGTTGATTAACTGGTTGATCCAATGGGGTGGGGACTCCTCCATTGTTAGGCCCTATGTTCCAGGCCTTGTTTTGTCCTGGTGGTTGCCTCTTATCGAACCCTTGTCCACTGCCTTTCCCTCTGTCAAATTTTTGGCCTGAGGATTGTGCTTTATCATAGTTTTTTCTTCTGTCACCATTATACCCTCTGTCATTATTATATCCCCTGTCATTGTTGTATCCTCTTTCATTATTGTATCCTCTATCATAGTTATTTCCCCTGTCATGACGCTGCCCTCTATCAAAGTGTTGTCCTTGTAGATTTTATCTATTCTGATTGGACTGAATATTTCTCTGAGCAGCTTGCAACTGACTATTCTAGTTCCTCAAGTAATTCACCTCCATATTCAACTTCTTCACTTGTTTAGACAATCCATCGAGTCTCTCCTTGTCAGGATTACTGTATAGAGGTTGATTCACATTATTCTAGGAATACCCTACTGCTGCATTGGCATTCAGTGATTGGTTCAAAACTTTTGAATTTTGCAAGTATGGGGGATAGCTAGCCTAAGGCTGTATATGCAAAATTTGGTTCATATTTTGTTGAGGATAGCTAATTACAGGTGGAACTTGTCTCATAGGAAGTCCTGGGTGAGGGACTAGAGGCAACTGAGGTAATAGATTCATGATAGGAGTATGGTTGGCAAGAGCCTGGTTGAGAGCTGGAACTTGTCCAGGGTGAGCAACGGGTCCTAATGAGGGTAAAGGCCCAGATAGATGTTTCCTTAAATAAGTACTAACCTTCGCAGCCTCTGCATATGCATCAAGTAGATTATCGGGAGGGTTATTACTCCACTTCATAAAGGTAGCTGTCAGACTGTCAAGTCCCTCATAATAGACTTCTAAAGCAGTAGGCTCATCAACAACATAAGGGGCTTGCAGTCTGGTATAGGCACGATGAAACCTATTGTTGAAGGATGCTATAGGCTCATTTACATCTCTCTTAACATTAGTGAACTGGAGATAGAGCTCATTAGGGTTGATGGAAATCTAAAACTTCTGCAAGAATATAGTCTCTAGCTCAGTCCAATGTTGGATAGACCCAACAGGTAAATGATTGTACCAATAGAATGCATCCTCCCCCAATGAATAAGGAAAGAGTCTACATACTACATCCTCATGGTTTATCCCTCTATCCTTAAGGCCAGTCTGAAAGATCCTGATGTATTCCTCAGCAGTTCTATTGGGATCATTGACATGGAATTTTGAACAAAAGTGTTCAGGTTTTTTGGGCATGACATTGTAATTAGCGAAGCTCAATGGAGATGGGTTATTAACTAGGAAAGCCATTGGTGGAGGTGGGGGTGGTAATGGTTGCTTTATGACTGGCTGAGGTTGTGGAATGGGAATGCCCTCAGACTCGGATTCAGATGAACCTGATGAAGATGGAAATGATGGAGATGGCTAGCCAAATGATGACTCTCCCCTTTTGTTGGTCCTTCTTGACCCAGTAGGGTCTAGTAATTCTTGAAATTCTTCCTCTTCTGGAGTAGATCTGGTTCTTCTTATGAATCTTTCAAGAGAGATGGCATTCAAAAACTGATCCAACTTGCTTATTCAGGCCCTCTTTCTAGCGCCAATCTATTGATGATGTTTTCTGCATAACAACAACTCAAACATAATATGAAATCCTATCTCTCTTGAAAGGTAAATCTCTATCAGCAAGCCTCAAGAGATAACCCCAAGGTCTCTAATGTCAAGTCTTGACAATGCATAAACAACTCAGTGAAAAATGTGAAAATGTTGGTAATCACAATGGGACCTTACTACAAGCAAAATACTGAATCTCAATTTATCAGATCTAGCAATATGATGATACTTCAATCCTAAATTTACCCCAATAATCAAAGAAATAAAAAAAGATGAGGGTTTCAAAGAGATTTCTAGATTAATACTACTCCTAAGATTAATAATGCAAATGAAAAAACACCTGAAATGGACCATCCCTCAAAAATGATTTCTACTTAACCCAGATGGATCTGCAATCTTGTAGAAATAGTGCACTCTTCTAAGGTGTTAGGATTTTCAGATCATGAACATTCATTCAAACAACCCTATTTCAATTTAAATGAATAAACCCTCATAATTGAACTAAGCACAATGAATAAAAAGGTTCAGGCTAACTTTTCAAAGCAACTAACAATTAGTTGGTTGTGAAAAGTATGGACCAAGGATTGCTACAACACTTCAAATATCAAACCATAAACATCATTGAATCAGATCTAATTCTAAATATTAACTTTCCTCAAAGAAATTCTAAAGATAGAATAACAAGAACCATGCAAGATAAGAATAACACAAGTATGGCACCAAATCACAATGTCATTACTTGCACAAAATTATCCACTGTAGGAACAATTCCAACTTTTTGTTACAATATTTGCTTGAGAACAACTACTTGCTAACTCTTGCTCTACTTAATTTGTTCTAACTATCTCTATATTTGTCTATATCTATACTTATGTCTAGCCCTTACAAATGAGGCAAAATTCCATATTTATAGAACCTCTCAAAACATGTCAACCTAGATAGGTTTTACAATAATAATTTAGGCACAACAAGTCGGCCAAGAGAAATTCAAAATAAAATAAAATATGCATTAAATGTATGAACTTTATCTAGGTCGGCTTGGGATCTCCAATGCAACTCAGACCAATGCATGCCAAAATAATAGGGAATCACAAATCTCGATGTAGCCCATCATTAACTACCTTCCCCTTTGTCTTTATTCCGATCCAGCATTTCATGAACTTTCAAAAGCACCCTATCCAAGTTAGCCATAGGTGGTAAAGGAAAAACCTTAAGTTGACTCTCAATTGATGTAATTTCTTCCCTAGATTGTTTCACCAACTTATCCCACTCCACCTTATAAGTTAGGTATTTATCAATGACAACAATATAAGTGGCCGCATCATCCAACTGGTACTTAGTAATAGAATCATCACTGACTGGAGCATAAAAATAATGCCACCACTTTCTCAATTGTTCCAAACTCAAATATTTAGGGGAAATCTTCCTTCTCCTTGTCATAATCTCAAAAAAAGCAATGGATCCATTATACACACCAATTAGGGTATCATCAATCTGCCTCCTCTATTTGTAAATCTTCTTCAGAACCTTCTGCCTAATTTTCAATGCTTCAAACCATTCCCAAGGTTCGGTAGCTCTGGAGGAAGCAATAATTTTATCATTTACTAACTTATCCCTAGTATACTCCATGATGGTTTTCATCTTCTGCATTAGAATATTTGTATCCTCCTTGTCTTGAGCTAATAACTCCTTCAACCAATCTTTCCCTGTTGATAAAATATCTTTAATAGCCTCATTTCCTTTGGTTCGCACCCCTTATAGCCAATTTGCACTGGAAAGAATAGAAGCCTTCATCTTTTCCAACTCGGTGATAGTCTCTTGAGGTAAGGGATTCACAACAGAGGTGGAGGGGTTAATAGATTGCAAGGGTTTCATTAGATCCTCCAAGCATTTCTTGAGTTTCTCATTTTCCTTCTTCAGCTCTTGCTTAGTTTGAATTTCCTTCCTCAATCTCCCCAGGATAACTATGCTAGAACCCTGATAATCTTCAATATCTTGCTCAACGGATGTAGGCCCTAAATTGAAAGTATGCACATTATAATCCTTTGCAGTTTACTCATCTCTATTCTTATCTGGAGTAGGAGTTGCAATATGAACCACCTTATTGCTGGCCTCATCCCTTTCAATCTTGGAGATGACCCTAGCCTTCTTTCCCTTGTCCTTTCCAATCTTGGTCAGCAACTCATCCCAGTTAGGTGGAGTATCCTCTATAACGATTTGCTTTCTTTTTATCTCCTTTTCCAACCAATCTAGAACAGTAGATTCCACCTGCACTTCGTTTTGTTTCTCTTTCTCTCGTTGAACCTTAGGCGCTTCCTCATTCAAACCTTGCTTCTCAGGAACTTCAGCCTTACTCTCCTTTTGTTCAACATGTTCCTCCTTCTGCTCAGGCAATGGAATATTTTCTACTTCTTCTTCTCTTGGAGGTGATTTGATCTCCTCAGTCATAATAGGTGACTCGGCATAGGCAACCAAGGGAGACTGCATTACCTTTTCTACTTCTGCTTTAGCATGGTAAAGCTCACCCTCATGAAATTCCTCTCCCTCAGTTTCTGGATGATCTTCGGCTTTCTTAGATTCACCTGGTTTGCTTTGAGCTTCATGGGAAGAAGGAACATCATCATGTTGCTCCTCATGAGAAGTGACTGGAGGAGGATCCGCTTTGGGAACACTATCCTTAGGGGAAGGAGTCCTAGACATCCTTGTATATACTTATGTCTTTTCCCCTGAACTCTCTACATCTACCACAGGTGGAGCAACTTCCACTCCATCCTTGGAACCTGCCTTTTGGGATAATCTTACAATTCTTCTCCTCTTAGGCATAGGAACATCAACCTCAGGAATCTTCTTTTCAGTTTCTTTCTTTTCAAACTTCTTGGTCCTTGACCTTTTCTTAGCAACTGGCTTTCTCTGCTTTTCTGTTTCTTGGACTTCCTCCTCCTGAACATCTTTAATCTTGATTTTGAAAGGGGAATCCAGCTTAACTTTTCCCTTAGGATCTTGCTAAGTTGATTCTTCGGAAGTGGAGTGAGGGTCCAAATCTCCCATTAGCTCATAGGTGCACTGTACACCTTCATTTTCCAACTCCCACAGCTTATTCTTTAGCCACATTCTGGTGAACTTGGTGATTGGATCCATTAACTGCTTTAGTTCTTTCTTTTCCTCCTCTAGCCAATCCACATCACCAATCGGCTTGTACTTTACTGCCCCATAAGCATGACCTTGAATCAGATCCCCATCATCTTCAAGTTGATCAAGCACTACCTTCACATTATATAGTCGGACTGATTCAACTGGAAGGTGAGAAAACTTCTTCTTCCTAACCTCATATTCATCGTTGCAATTGGCCTAGTAGTCCTCCAAATCAACCTTATGGCTATACTCTCTACTAGCCTTCTTTTGGGCTTCACCTGTGATATCAAATCTAGACCTCTTAGAATGGAAAGATAAGCCAAGAGTACTCATCTCCTCCTCTGAAGCTTGGGCAGAAATAATGGAAGGACATGCCTCTCTAGTGTTTATCCTCAAGGCGAAGTCTCCACCAAAACCAGTCTTATGCTTGTCCCTTTTGACAATAGCATAAAAGTCAAATATCTGTCTAGTGACTTCCAGAAGTATGATATGATCAGTGGGATACCTTGGAAGTCTATATGGAGCCTTTTGACAGCCATCAACCCGGATATATGAGAAGGTTGGGAATTGAATAAACCAAGCACCATATCTCTTAATGAGTTCCTTGGCTTGGTCAAAAATCCTTTTGTGCTCTGCTCCCTGAAGAAATCTAGTAATATGCATGGTGAATGCATCATTCACCCTCCTGTAGTTCGAACTTCCCAAGTTTAATTGGGTGTACACCTCATAAATAATATCCTGTCCAAAGACACCCTTGGTACTCAACCCCTTGTATGGATGAAACCTTACAAGTGCATAGACTAAGTATGAGGTCATTGTGAAGGTCTTCGTTTGCAGCACATTGGACAACTGCTCATGGATCACTCTACTTATGACACCTGCCCAATGATAGTCGGTCTTTTCCTGTTCCATCCTCACAATCACATGACACATCCAATTCTCAAACATACCAGCATTCTTCAATCCAACCACCCTACTGAGAAGAGTGATGGAATCATAATAATCCTTCTTGAACTTTGCCCTAAATAGTTGTTTAGGCAGCTTGGAATAATGAGACTTAGGCTTCTCTAGCCAGGAATTGATGAGTTGTTGAGATTTAACAGTTTGTTCTTCATAGTACTCTTGAGTTGCCTTCATGTTGAATGCCACCACATGAGATCTATCTGGCATATCAAAGGTCTGAGCTATGGAGACATGATTCAAGTTTGCCACAATCTTGCCTTAAGGACCAATAATTCTCTATGTATCACTATCATAGTGCCTGGCACACTCAATGACTAACTCATAACACTGCACTGTGGGAGGGAAACCAGCCACATGTTTCAATCCTGATTCTAACATTCCCTTAGCCACCAGATGAAGATCCTGTGTGGCCATTCTACCTTTGAATTCCTCATAGTCCCATAGTCCAACATTGGTATCTATAACTTCTGACCAGACAGAAGTGATCTTACTCTATGGGATTTTACTCTTGATGTCCATCTAAATTCTTTCTGCTTCAGACACTGAAGATCCTTCCATGTCACCCTTAGCCTTCCCAGCTGTTACTTTGCTAGATTCAGCCTGCACTTGACAAAGGAAAGATTATAAAAAACACATCAACAAAGGTTAACCAATCAAAATCATCATTAAATCATATTAAACCTCATACAGAATGATCATGTTAAAATTTGGATTTTAGGACCATCCGCGGAATTCAAGCCAGGGAGGAATTTCGAAAAAATTTAGGCTAGATGGATTCCAGTGGAAAGAAGAAGAAAACACTAATCAACAACTAAATCCAATCATTATTAATCAATAAATAGCATGTGAGATTTCAAAATAGCATAAATAAATCATAAAATGCATTGCAATCCATTAACACATCATGCTATCTCATATTTCTTCATATTTCATGAAATTCTAGGAAAATCTGCCAATGACGGATTTCTGCAAAGGAAGAGATACTTGGAAAATTTATGAAAAAACAGGGAATCAAGGATTTTGGGAAAATCCGGAGCTGATAGAAATCCATGGATAAGGTGAAACTCTGAAAGTATGCAGATTCTGGGAAAATGAAGGAAATCAGGAAAATCCGCCAGAGACGAAAAATCCCGAACGTAGGACGAAACCCGAACTTCAACACTAAATCACATTTTTTGCCCAGACTAATGGATCGATCATAAATTTCAAGAATCTAGGCTTGAGACAAGTTTGATATGGGCCTCTAAAGGTTTTCTTAGAATTCTAGGCCAATTCGAAAGCATATTAAAGATAAATGGTGATGCCCTAAATCAAACTCTACAAATCTGCCATTAACGCACAGGCAAGCTCAGGATTCAGGCATTTCAACTGCTAAGTGACTACTAGGGGAAATCACAACTCTCAAACAAGGTTCACCATAATGCAAAGAAATAAAAGAGCTTAGAAATTACTTGGGAGACCATGAATCAAACAATGTTATGCAACCCTAGCCACGAAAATTTTCAAATAATGCAAAAAATTAAACCCCGAGCAAACTGAAAATGCTAAAGCAATGCTAATCATTCATCAATCAAAAGTAGGGAAATTGAATACATACCATTTGACGCAGAAAAAATTGAATGAGACAGTGAATACCAATTTAATGGCACCCAGGGAAGACAACAATAGCAATGCTCAAGAAATCACCACTTAAATAGAACAATTCACCAACTCAACGCCCTAAATCAAATTGAATACCAAAAAAAAGCACTCCGCAACTCAATCGGTGATAAACAACAAAGCATAATGGCACAAAAGACCACAAAGATCGGTTAAATACATCGTTCAAAGCTTGTATGAAAACATTAATGCCGCCAACAAGACAATTAGGAAAATCTGGGAACTCGACGACAGGACAGAATTTGGAAAAATTTGGCCCATGCGAAATTTCGCGAAGAATGAAAATCTCTAAACCATAGCATTTAGTAGAAATCTGAGCAGGATCTGGGAAAATCCGGCTAGGGTGGAAAGTCCCGAACTTCAGTGAAAACCCGAACTTAGCTCAAAACTAAAGAACTTCAATGAATAAGTTAGGGAAATCACTTAGGCAATCAAAATAAATATTTAAGCACATGCCAAAGCAAGATAAAACCTCAAAGTGAAAAGGCCAAGACACCAAAAACCAAAGCGAAAGAGGGTCCCTACTTTTAGCGGGGCGTGTGTGCGAAAATTGCACAACAATATGTTGTCCACAAATGTTTGAAATTCATCCATGAGGGTGCAGTGCATGTCATTCATGATACTGGGTATAAACCACTAGTATCATGTGGGGCCCTTTTTTTGGATCACTTTTTACCCACCCTAGTTGGACCCCTCCCTCCTAGGGGAGATCTTTTGTATCAATCTTATGTAGGTATAAGACTGAGGGCTCGAAGCTAGTTTACCTGTGTCTCCTTATGATGCCTTTGTGAAGGCTTCTATGTGTGCTTAAGAACAAGCTATCTCCTATGCCCTATCAAAAGGGAAGGAGAAGCTTTCTCTCACTTTGGAGCATTCCCCTTCTTCAACTTCTACTCCATCTACTTCTTCCCATCCTTTGGTGGCATCCTCAATTCCTACTTATGTGCCTCGCATAGGAAAGTCAAAGGTTCCTATTGGGTGGAAGATGAAGCATCAGTATTTCTAGTTGCCTCACTACTGAATTTGACACCATTTTCTGATGAACTTTTGTCGGTTGTTGGACAAATCTTTGTCGGACAAGCGATGAAATGAAGAAAATATTTTCATCATTGTTTTTTCATCGAAAGGTCGATAACGAATTAAACATCGAAATAACGGCACAGATTTGTCGATCCTCGGCATCCTAAAATGACTTGGACTTTCGTCGAAATATCAACGAAAACTTTGTGTATCCACCATCGAATTACACCAGAATTTCACCACCATTTCGACGAAATGGGCAAGGAGTAGCGTTGAAACAACACTAGAAGGTCATCGCCATTTCGACGAAATGGGAAAGGAGTAGCATCAAAACAACACCAAAATTTCATCGAAAGTGCAACGAAATGGGCAAGTAGTAGCATCGAAACAACACCAAACGTTCGTTGAAATTGCGATGAAATGGGCAATGAGTAGCATCAAAACAACACCAAAAGATTGTCGAAAGTACGATGAAATGGGCAAGTAGTAGCATCAAAACAACACCAAAATTTCATCGAAATTGCAACGAAATGGGAAAGGAGTTATGACGAAACCTTTGTCGCAGCTATAGCAACTTCGTCGAACCTTTTCGGCGATTCGTCAATGGGTTTCGTCGAAAGTGCGATGAAACAATGCAATTTTTTTTTAAAAAAATATTCGTTGAAATGTACCATCGCGAAGACTAATGACTGATCATACATATAGACTGCATATTGGTTTGATACTTCAAACAATGTATTTCTTATATTGAAAATTGCATTACCTTATTGAGCTTCTCTTTGTTTCAAGAATAGTTTAATATTCTCTACTTAACAGGGACAACCATGTGATGGTGGAAGCTCATTTGGCCCCTCCCCCCCCCCTCACATCACTCTCAATTCCCCATACCTAATCATATAACATTAATCATTCATTCATCCATTAATAACATATAACATTCATTCATTAATATATAACATTCATTCATTAACATATTCACATTCATTCATTAACATATAACATTCATTCTTTCAGTTTTTACATATTATCAAAAATATGGTTGTCATGATATGATTACAATCACTTTTTTTTTGTTTCTTTTTTAAAGATACATAAAGCTGAAGTGGAGTATCATTTTCTAAATCAATATATGTCCCCCCTTTAGTTGTTTTTCCCTTTGCTCATGATCTTAATGTACGCCTAGTCGTCTGCTCATGACGTGGACGCCGCTGCAAGGGAGGGTCTGCTGCAATAAGAAAGAAATATTAAGTTGATATGTTTTATTATTATTGTTACAAGTATTTCATTAATTAAAAGAACATTAGAGTGGTTCTCTTTACCTGATGGGTTCACATCATGTTCCTAAACTTTTGTTATAGACTCATGCTCAACATGCTGAACACCCTCTAAATCCTGATCTGCAGTTGAAACATGAAAGGTTGCATTAGTTAATACACAAATTGAAATTAAATATGTTTAAGAGAACATGAGGGTGGTCCTCTTTACCTGATGGGGCCACATCATGTTCCTAATCTTCTCTAGCCTGATCATGCTCAACACGTTGATCATGCTCTACATGCTCTTAAAGTTGAAACATGAAAGGTTACATTACTCAATACACCAATTGCAATTAAATATGCTTGAAGAACCTTTAGAGTGGTCCCCACCGATGGGGCCACATCATTCCTGACTCATGCTCTTACATGTCGCAAGCACCGGACGACACCATGAACTCTATCCGCATTACTGTGCTCCACCTCACCTGTGATCAGAGATTCCAATGTCATGTGCGCATTATCATTACTTTGAATGTTTAAAACAGATAGGCATGTGTAATTACTTTTATGGTGGAAATTAATATTGAATAGGATTTCCCACAAGTATTTAATTTTAAATAAACTTTATTGAGTTTATTTACCTAATGTTAGATGCAATGAAGATTACCAGGTTTGCCCAGTCAAGACTCTTAGGCATTCAGCCACAACTCCATACCCTTGCTGGAAGGAAATCTTCAGGTCCTCTTCTATGGGAACTCTGTTGAATTTAGAGCCCTACATTTTGCATAAGATCATGAATTTTGCTTCTATGGTGTGATAAAACCAAAATTGTTTTCAATTTATTATAATTTGGATGCAATATTTCATTTATTGATACTTACAATTCGTGCAGCTAATTTCATATACCCACCAAAGCCAAGTTTGTGTTGCTCATGCTTTTCTAGTCTTTTCTTTGTTGCCTTCAATGTGTCGGGCAACCTATGAAAATTGTGAAATATGTTAGATTATGTAAAAAGAAAGAGTAATCAATATATAATTACATTGTTGATAGTATCACACTTAGCAGCATTAATCGTTTGGGGAAAAAATCAGCAAACCAAAAGTTCAGGATTTTTTGAAAAAAATTGGGAAAAGATCGGGAAAAAATCCGATTTACAAAAAAACACAAAAATTTAAAGAAAATCAGTAAGAAACTACTTTTTAAAAAAAAAAAAAAAAAAAAAAAATTAATGGTGATTTCCATAGCATACAATGTGACATTGAGAGCAATAAAAATACAGAGTTCAATCCATGAATTATAGAAAATTAGATTTTGTTGGTTATATTCATATCGTTGATTACTCTGTACAAAACATACTACAATTGCATAAATATTAGATCGGTGATTGTTTATATACCACATTTTTCATACATGTCTACTCCAAAGTATTTTATCAAACAAGCCAATCGCCTGTCGCTATATGGCTAAAAGCCTAAAACGTGCTTTGAACAGTTATGGATGCTTGGAAAAAAAACGAATCAGCATATTGTATAATAAGATAGAAATAAGGGTAAACTATTTCAAAAATGCCTCAAAGAAATGTGGTCTAATGGTGTTGGAATGCCATGAAAATCCATAGCAATTTCTTGTCATGGCATTCGTTATGGCATTCCATCACCATGAGACCACATTTTTTTGAAGCATTTTTTCAAATAGTTCACTACCTTTTCTATGCTACCACATTTTTCATACATGTCTACCAAAAGCATTTTATCAAACAGTTCAACGCCTTCATGCTATGGCTAAAAAGTAAAAACCTCAAACAAGTGCTTTCAAACAAGCTTATGGATGTGCTTGGAAAAAATCTACCAAAGCATAATAGTAAGCAATAAATACAGACAAGTCAGTTGAATGTTTGAAAAAAATGCCTAAAAAGAAATGCAATCTCAATGTGATGGAAATACTCATGACAATCCATATAATTTCTCTTGTTGTGGCATTCATCATGGCATTCCATCACCATGAGACTACATTTCTTGAGACATTTTTTCAAGTAGTTCATTGCCTTGTCTATACCGTGATTTTCATACATGTCTACCAGCATTTTTATCGTCAAATTATCGCCTTGCTGCTATGGCTAAAATCCTAAAACAGGTGCTTTCAAACAAGCTATGGATGCTTGGAAAAAATCTATCAAAGCATAATAGTAAGCAACAATCCATGGTCTCATGGTTTTTTTTGTGCGAAAATCAACTTGATTTTATTCACATTTTTTTGCAGATTTAAAACATGTTTTTTTGGCAATTTTGCAGTTTGAAATGGAAAAAAATCATTGACCAAAAAGTCAACAATTTTTTCAAAATATCGGGGAAAAAATCGTCCAACCTGCAGATTTTTAAAAAATCGCGAGTTATTGAGATTTTTTACAAATTTATGCTTCTATGGTATCACATACCTTCCTTGGCCTAGTGGTGTCTTTCCTTTTTCCTTTTCAGCGTTCTCCTTTCCATCGGACACTAGGTCCTTCCACTCCCTCTCTAGAATCATGGGGGGATGGGCATAATTTTTGTTCTTCTCTAAATGTGACCTATATTGGTCCCTTGCATAATTTAGATAGGTACCAGCTTTCTTAAGGACCTTGGTTCGATTGAATGTTTTATCACTGAGTAGCACAACTAAACGGTTAATGAGCTCATCTTTTAAATCTTGATTTTGGGCATTCCACCGTGTATGTATGGTGGGCCCAAAGAGATCCAATGTAATATCACTTAGATGTTTATAAAAAATATCATTTCTTGCAAAATGATCATGGGATCAATAGTCTAAAAAGAGCGATCAATAAGTAAATTTCAATTGGGTTATATATAATAATAATTAAAACATTTTAAAGTACCTGGGACCTCTATCTTTATGGGAATGAAATCCTAGGTCACCACAAGTGTGACAGGAAATGTTCCC